>JBBPBX010010796.1:25485-57177 GCA_038048925.1 Garcialebias charrua | reverse complement strand
TAAGTTTATAACCAATTAAAATTGTTAATCTCATGCATCAGTAGTCAGTTTGTATTATAAAGGAATGTAATGTAAAGCAATTTAAGTCAAGAAATGTAAAAGTAATATAGAGCAAAGCCATGTAAAATAAGCTAACAAAAAGTAACATTATGAAACATAAAACAATGTAAAGTTAAGGAACAAATTAATTTAAAGCACAATGTAAAAAAAAAACTAAAAAAAAAAACATGGCATTAAAACTAAAACAAACCTTTGAAAAAACAGAGGTGTAAACTTAAAAACAGGCTGTCATCACTAGTGGCTGCAAAAAGTAAAGTAAAATCAGCTGTTTTTATTTTAAATATTTATATAAATCCACTTACATGTTGACAAGAGTCACAAAAACTAACTCAAATGCCACAAAATATATTTTTATCTTGTAATATTAAATATATTTTGTACAATAAAACCGTCACATACGCAGCATGCATTAAAATGTTTTGCTTTACAAATTAACAATAGGCCTTCATAAAATATAGTTATAACTGTTTTTAATTTATTTTAGATACCGTATTTTCCGGAATATAGGTTGCAGCTTTTTATCATTTTTGCATGCCCTGCGACCTATATTCAGGTGCGACCTATTTATGACTTTTTATAAAATAAGCTGATTTGTAATCATTTATTAACAAAAATTAAACTGAGACACACTCTTACAATAATGTCAGCTAACAAATATATATTTTTAGGTGTTTATCCTGCTAAAATTATTCATTTATTAAAGAAAAGTTCAGCTCAGACACATATTTGCTATAATTTTTATCAAACAAATAATTGTTTTTAAGTGTTAATCTTCTTAAAAGCCTTGCTGTGCGCTCCTGTGGCAGACATTTGCAGCAGAGCTAAACACGGTCCACATTTTGACGTAGGTGCGACCTATATTCCAGAAAATACGGTAGTTATTTTGTTTTCTACTGGCAGTAATTCTATGCAATTGGTGCCAATTAAATATAATGTGTAGCACTATGAAAATACAGTTTGTCAACAAAAAAAAAGACAAAACAGTGCTAAGACAAAAGAGAAATCGAAGTACACACTGTTCATTTCTTTGTTTTGATAAAAGTAAATTAATTTAACCTCCAAAGCTAACTGTACTTTTTGCTTTCTGATGAGTTAATGAGTTTCTTTCATGGTAAAATGCACTTTTGTGACAATACTAATACAATTTTAATAATAACAAAGGAGGTGACTGAAAATAAGGCTGACGAATCGCCAGCAGAACTGTTGGGAAACAGCGAGTGGGCGTTGGGAGCAGCGCGGGGCTAATGCACCGGGATGAAAGATGTCACCGCGTGCTGGAGAGCTGGTCTCTGTGATCCTGACAGGTTGGTCCTAACAATAATAAATCGGCAGAGACCGCAGGTATGAACAACAGATGGGTACAGGAGGGGAAGAAAGGAGGGAAAGAAAAGCAGGAAGAGGGCAGAGAAAAAATACCAGAGCTGAAAAACAGAAGAGCCACATGAGAGAAAGATGAGTCGATTCTTGAAGTGAGGAAAGCGAGAGGCAGAAAAGAAAAATTGTAGGTGAAGGCTGAAGTTTTGGTAAACAAAGATATAAACAGACATAAAAGAAACCAAAAGGCGAGCAAAGTCTAAAAGATGCATCGTGGCTGGGGGTTGAATGAGACGCATGAAGCATAAAGGCCAGACTCTGCGGGAACAAAGAAACCTGATGTATCTTTTCTGGTCGTGAAGCGTCGACGGCGTCTGCAGCAGCTTCTCCAGCAGGAGCCTCCTCAAAGCTTCGATTCTCGTCTCCACCTCAGCGTACACTGAAAGAGTGAAACGAACGTTCAAACAACGAAAACATTTCGTAAGAATTCACCTGGTTTTGTGTATACTCGAGGTTAAAGACGTCAAACGTGCAAACAGTTGTACCTTTTTTGAAAACGATCACTTCCGTGTTGCCAAACAGAGATTTGGCTTTCTCGTAGTCATTGATCACCACATCGTAATCTCCCTGCAAAGAAATTTGAGGTTTTTTTTAATAACTCATCAATCATGATACCCAGTGTGTATTTAAACCGCTTTAACTCCACCCTCTGGTTTAAAGTAATCCAAGCTGCACCTCAAAACAAATATACAATAAAAATTGATGATAGATGGAGCTGAAGCGATCTGACAGATTATGAAAAACAGCTGAAACTTGGTCAAAAATTAAAAAAATATATAGTTTAGCGTCTTGTTCTCACATGCTGATGAAGATCAGCACGAGTGAGTGGATGTCAGAACTAGGGGTTGAACAAGTACATAATTTTTAAACTCGACATTTACATAATAATACTCGAGTAGAGCTCGAGTAGTTGATGATGTCATAGGATCTCAAGATGCAAAAAATAATTAACTACCGTAATTAAAACCGCAAAAAAAACCAACAACAACAAAGAACAACAAAAAAAGTACCGTAATTTATTTTTTACAAAAAAAAAAAAGACCAACAAAACATTGGGAGCATATATTAGGCTCCTCCCATTTATCTTACAGCAAATAAGTCACAGGAAACCCAAAACTGTTAGTTAGTTATTATTAAGCTGCAAAAGTGAAAAAAATGTGCGGCACGTCAAAAACGAAACTAAAAACAGTGGGGCGGTTGACCACCCCGCACCACCGCCTGTGGTGCTGTGCATTAGGTTTAGTTTTAGAGATTAATATGTTAAGATGTTTTTATAAGTTTACAGATTTATATTTTTTGCCTTTTATTTGTGAAACAAGGTCAGAGGAAGCTGGTTCTGATTCGGTCGATTGGACCTGGTGTTACGCCATATTCTGTGACCTGCAACAGTTCATGCAACACCGCCCACTACGGTCACAATATACGGTGGTCACAGAATATGGTTTAACACTGGTAATTTCAACGCGCTCCAAACAGGAAGTTGATTCATTTTCTGTTCTGTAACTGCGACGTGATGACGTCACTACGAATATTCGACATGAAATTAAAAAAAACTCTATAGAGGTCCAAGTAATCGATGTGTCGATTACTCGAGTAGTCTGTTAAAGCCCTAGTCAGAACACTTTCAAGTGATGTTTAAAAAAACGAAAACACAGAAGCAAATGAGAAAATGAGACTAAAGAATGTGTGGATGAAATTATAGGAAAAATATATAATTTTGTGCATTTTTAGGTGCAAATTTGCACACAAAAAAATAAATAAAAAAATCTGTAACCACGAGCCTGACTTTCATTTTGGATTTTCCCTATCTTCAGTAAGTTCAATCAGTTTGAGCCACATAAAAGGTCTGCGGAGTTGAAGCCCATAACAAAACATTTGCTGTAACGCTGATCCTGACCTCCTGGAAACGAACGTTTGTGGTTTTTTCATCTGGACTTTCTGACATCACAACAAAATGTGAGCTCCAAACAAAAAACAAGCAGCTGCTTCTCACTCAACCCAAAGTCATAAAGAAGACTGTGTAAAGCATGCATGCATCCATTCTCTTTTACAAGCGTCTTCCTTATTGGGTCATGGGGGTCAGTGGTGCCTATACAGTATCCAGCAGTCACTGTGCGCCCTGGACTGGTCTCCAGTCCATCACAGGGACATAGAGACAAATGAGACAAACAACCATTCACTCTCCCTCACACCTAGAGACAATTTAGGGCTTCCACAGACTCGGGCGGACCTCAGTCCACAGAGGTCCACGCGTACCAGATTACTACTCGCCTGCAAGCCATGTCTGCGCAAATATCAAGGTTTACGACCGCGTACACGTAACTTGGTGTCACACGATAAATTTAATTAAAGTTTAATTTAATTAAGCAAAAACAAAACTGTTGATAGTAGAAGTTTCTGCAACAAGTAAAATTCAATTTGTCCATTTGGAATTTCTATACGTCTTGTTATGTCACACGTGGGTCTTCGGTAGCTCAGTGCCGCAATCTTGTAATCCTGAGGATGCTGGTTCCAGCCCAGAACTTCTTGAAGGACTATGCTGGTGAAGATTCTCAGTCGTCCAGGACATGATAAATCAAAAAGGCGTTCAATTCAAGATCAACTGGACTTTATTTGTAACAGAAGACGTTTCGCTTCTCATCCGAGAAGCTTTATTCTATTATTTGCTTTTATTCTTTATTCATTCATTGAATTGATAAAGCTTCTCGGATGAGAAGCGAAACGTCTTCTGTTACAAATAAAGTCCAGTTGATCTTGAATTGAACGCCTTTTTGATTCTTGAAGGACTGCATATCGCCCGCCATCTTTCACGTCAGATTTGAAACTAAAAACCTTCGTATGCTGAGAAAGAACAGAGTTCCAGTAAAATCATGTATGATCTCGCAGGACATGACGGCGCTCAAAGTAGTTGTCGCGGATGACCCTCAGCTACCACTACACCAAAATGAGCTCGTCGCCTGTAAAACTGACTGAGCTGCAGTCGTTTTAGTGATGGCTAAGGTCAATTAGCTGCGGCGGCCATTTTTATTGGTTTGTCATCAAACGTTATTGAGCTGTAGATGATAATGTTACAAGTTTCACAATGGTTTATTAACTAGTTCATGAAATATTTTGCTAACAAACAAGTTTAAAGATAATGTTTTAAACCAAGATTTTGAACATATATCAGAGCTCAGAATACAGGTAGTCCGCGACTTACGACGGTCTCGAGTTACGACGTTTCGTGGTTATGACACGCATCTCCATTAACAAATTAAAAAAATTAAAATTGAAACATTTTATTTTGAAAAGCCGAGTTCCGATTTCCTTCCGGTTTTGACGGCAGAAGCAGTAGCTTGACGGCAGAAATGTAAACACTCTGGACCGCGCGAAGTACAGGCAGCCTCAGATGTTGGAAGAGCACCGAGCTAACATGTTAACAGACGGAGGTAGGCTTCACCAGCTCCCAGTAGGTTATTAACTCTTTTTTCCCTTTATTATGGCTCCAAATGGATGTGTTTTTTGATAATTATGTAGGGTACTGTGTTAGGATAGGCCAAGTGCTTGGTAAAATACAGTATTGTACGTACATAAGGTGCCGTTTGAACGTATGTTCCGAGTTACGTCGAAATTCGCTTTACGACGGAGCGTAGGAACAGAACTCCGTCGTAAGTCGAGGACTACCTGTATGTGTGGGATCAGTCACAGCAACCACCACACCAACTTCTACCTCAGTATCTGCAAAATTGATTGAGTTACAGCCATTTTGTGTTTTTAGGTTGGAGATGAACAGACGTGATTATTGTCTGAAAGTTTTATTGTAATCCATCAAATGGTTCATGAAATATTTTGCTAATACACAAACACACACATGGAAATGAGCAAAAACATTATCGTCCATCCTTGCCTTACGGCGGCTGCTCGAAATGATGCGTTTTAGTCTACAAGACACCAAGAAACCAAAAATATCCCAGAAAAACAGCTTGAAACTGCTCCAACAAAATTTTCATGTGTAAACCATCATTTAAAAAAATTTTTTTTTTTAAATCAACCTCAATAAAAGTCCCACGTGCACATCTACGAACTCAAACCATGGACAAACTGGAGCTGAAGTCAGGAGCAGGTGGATTTAATTCTGCATTTGGCACTTGGTTTGGGTTATTTTCTGCACTCGTGTTTGTTCAAAGTACCTTCTGGATATTGCGTTCGATGTTGAGTGGCAGGTTGAAGAGAAACTTGAACCGCTGCAGGACGTTGAGAGCATTGCGTGTGGAGTCAGCTTTGTCTTTCCGTCCCAAGACCTCCTGGAAGAGAGTATCTGCGGTATCGCTCGCGCCTGAAAGTTACAGAGGGAACGAGGTGGGAGAAAATGAGAAACTGGGATCCTGTATAAATAAATGTGGATACCACATTTCCCTCTTATTGCCGGTCTCTGGTTTTCCTCTTTGTCTGCGTGTTATTTGACACAAAAAGAAGAAGAGCGGGAACCAAGATGTGATGGAGAAAATGACAACTGTCTCTTAGCCTGCTTGGAGGGACCTGTGCAGCTCTAAAGCTTCGTGGGTGGCCTTGGTTATCCAGTCAGATAGAAAAAAAAAGTTATTTAAATCAAAACAACCCCCACCCCCACCACCACTAAATCCCTGAAGGAAAAACAGCAAAAAAAAAAAAAAAGAAAGAACAGAGGAATATTTATAACCATTCTCTCGCCAACCGGCCTTCTCATGGAGCTGACATTTCACAAGGCGGCTCTGTGATTGGTTGACTGGTGCCGTGTGTTTGATGCATCGGGTTTTGGGGGGATGAGCGAAGGCTGAGGCCCACTGGGCCGACGGGCCTTTAAGCCCGGACTGGTAGGGAAGAAAGATACGTCCGGCTAAGAGGTTTATTTACTCTACACTTCAGGAAAAGAGCCCGCTTATTGGCCCTCCATTAGCAGAGCCTCATTATCATGTATAACATACAGAGAGGGGGACACAGGTTCTGCAGGGGGATCTAGGTCCAACAGAACTGAAAGAACGCACACACTCACTGAACAAAGACAATACACAACATGTAATATACGTTTTCATCATGTTTAACATTCACAGTTTTGACATTTATTACAAGACCTCATGCTAAAAGTATGTGTAGTAAAAGACTCGGATACTACACCAACATTTAGCTCCTGCAAAATTGATTGAGTTATATCAAAGTTCATTCAATTCAACCTTTATTTATCAAAAAGCATTTGGACTCATTTAACATCTTACCTCTTCATCAATCTGGTTTCAGGAAACAACACAGCACAACGACTGCTTCACTGAAGGTTTTCAATGACGTTGTTAAAGCATTGGATGCTAAGGATTATTGTGCTGCACTTTTCTTAGACCTGTCTAAAGCTTTTGACACAGTGAGTGGATCATAACATCTTGTGTCATAAGCTCTCAGAAATCGGTTTTTCAGCTCACACCATTGGTTGGTGCACTAACTAACTCTCAGACAGAAGGCAATGTGTTCAACATAATGGTACTTCCTCCAGTTATTTAACAGTCAACAATGGTGTACCACAAGGCTCAGTATTAGAACCCACCCTCTTTACAAACTACGGTACATAGGTAATGTAATAATAATAAACGTTATTTGTATAGCACCTTCCTACAATGCCTTGCATTGACCAAGGTGCAATGTAGGTCAGAGCATCCCTGATGCATCCTAACATTTCTATGCTATACAGTTGTTTACTGTTGAAACAGTAGCTTCAGTTTTCCAGCTTTTGCAATTTGCTTTCAACATAATCCAGTCAGATCTGTTCCGTCTCAAACTTGTCCTAAATGCAGACAAAACCAAAGGGATGCCGTTTTCAAACAGGACGTCGGTCCCAGCAGTTCTTCCTTTGATTTTACCCTTGAATGGTGCCCCTATTGAGTTTGTGTAGATTCCTACAAATATTTGTGTATCTTGGTCGACTTACATCTCTCTTTTAAGCTTCACGTGGAAAACCTAGTAAAGAAACTGAAAGTTAAACTGGGTTTCCTTTTCAGAAACAATCTGTCTAACTCTGAATGCTAGGAAACGCCTTGTGACTGCAACTTTCCTTCTATGATGACATTATTTACAAAAACGCTCCTACAAGCACCCTGCAGTTGTTGGATGCTGCCTACATGGTGCACTAAGATTCATAACTGGCTGTAACTGTCGTACCCACCACTGCACCCTGTATTCACTGGTTAACTGGACATCATTAACTTCACGCAGACTCTCACTGGTACATTTTCATTTTAAATCAAAAACTTCTTGGTCTGCTGCCTTCATCCATCTCCTCCTACATGTCACTGTGTGAGTGCAGCTACAGCGTGCGCTCCCAGGACGTTATTACATGCAGTGTTCCCTCAGTGAGAACTGAACTTGGGAAAAGGGCCTTCTCCTACTCCGCTCCCGTTTCCTGGAATATCTTGCAAAAAGATCTGAAGCTCTCGACCTTGACCTCTCTAAATGACTTCAAACATCTGTTAAGTCCATGGGAAAAACCAACACAGACATTTTTCTGTTTTTAGTTTTCTACATCGCTTTACAACCTAGCTGTTTATTGTTACTTTTTTGAAATACCATTTTATTTTCACTTGTTATTCACATTTTGTACGCATCCTTTAAGATAGTCTATTGTTGTTTGTTGTCCACTGTTGTCATCCCTCTTTGTTAAAATCAGGTCTCTCTTGTAAATGAGTCCCCGAGGCTCAATGGGATTAACTTGTATAAATAAAGGTTGAATTAATTTCTACAGGTTAGTCTCATTGAGCCTCAAGGACTCATTTACAAGTTCAAACTCAATAATCCAGGTAGAAAATCCAACAATGTTCAGTCAGGTCTTCTGGATGGTTTCTTTTTGGTTGAGACGGTTCATCCTTCATCCAAAGGACTTCATCAGTCCGAGGAGCCACAACAAACTCAGTCTCACAAGCAGCAACCCCACATAGTGGACCGACTAGTTTTCTGGTGACGATGGTTTCTGGGACCTGCCCTCTCCCCCATCAACTCCTCTGAGGCAGCCAAAGTGGTTCAAAACATCCAAGTTCATGCTCAATAATCTGATGAACTGATGAAGTCATTTGGATGAAGGATGAAACGTCTCAACAAAAAGTGAAACCGTCCAGATGACCTGACTGAATGTTACTGATTGAATTATAGTTATTTTTGTGTTTTTGTATAAACCCACTGATGGTTTTCTGCAAGTTTTATTAAAGTCCGTCCAGTGGATCACGACATGTTCGGCTGACAGACACAGATATGGGCACAATCATTATAAACGGCTTTCACCTTGTGATGGAGGGCGATAATAACGAGGGTCCAAAATGATTAAAACTTACGGTTGAGAATGTTTTCCAATCGCTGGGTCATTGATCCCGCCACCTTCTCCGTGCCGTCAGATTCCAGCTTCTGGTGGATAGCTGGAAGCGAGAATCAGAATAAATTAGTTATATCATAATTGATCAACCAAAAAGTTATAACCCTAAAGGCCTTTGTCAGGGTGATGAGAAATGTGCAGAGTGACCATTCCCCATTGGCTGGAACATTTTTAGCTGCAGGAACTGAAGGTAAAACAATAAACAGGCTCTGCCCCAGTGGTAGATGTGAGATAGCCTCACTGGTTCTCCACCCACTGATGCTGCAGCTGAACCCACTACAAACTGTTCCCACACAACAAGGACGTGAACTCGCCCCAGACACGATCAAATCACCCTTCTCTACCAGCGATGTGTGGGGCTCCTGGAACATTTAAAACTTTTTAACCAATAAGATGTAAAATTGACCGCAGCGAAGAAAAAGGGAGAAGATACAATTTGTGTCCATCACTGACAAAATGTGAAGAAAATCAAATGGTACCATTCCAGAAACTCTGAGGCTTTTCAACATGCATTTTGTCTGCTCGGCTGAAAATATTAAATATAATTAAAACAGCCATCCTTGAGAATATTCTCAAGATACCGCTTTTTTATTTTCTCCAGCTAGAAGTTTTAATAAACAGTTAATCAGAATCCTTTTTCACACAGCGGTCAGTTTTGTGGGGATTTTAACAACCAGAGCGGATTACAGGACGTTGTGCGAGTTACTCTTAGGTTTTATATTTGCTCCGATTGTTTTTGGACCTGCTGCGTCCACCGTGAGCCATCACGTCCATCAGAGGACAACTGTCTGAGCTGCATTAGAGCTGAAGTTAAACTCTCAGAAAAGCTGTGTACAACAGCAGGTGGTCTTTTTACAGAAACGTCAGCAGACCTGCTGATGCTCTGTTTGTTGCTTTTTGACTGTGTTCTTTATCCCATGGCTGTGTGTGCGTGTAATTATAGTGCAATCATAAAAGCTTTTGAGGTACACAATGTGAATAAAGGTGTCAGAGCTGACCATTTGGAAGTCAGTCAGTAAAAAACAGTCTGAACAGCTCTAACGGTCTCTTTAAAGTACCAAAAAACTTGTATAAAAATAAGAAATAATTTATTTTCACATTTTTGGATGGCTCTGTCACATACCAAAAGGCATGCGTATGCTTTTAATGAGCTGTAAGGAACAAATGTATCCACGTCTGTACCGCAAAGAACGCGACGCAGTGGAGGGGACTTGAAAAGATGGAATCAAGAGAAAACAGAGAGGGGGAGGTGGGGTGGCAGAGTGGTCGGGCTGCCTCGGTGAATAAATAAATGGAGTGCAGTAGTGGGCAGCTGGGTGCTGAGAGCTGCAGGGTGGGTTTATTGACAGAGTGGACGAGAAGTGGAGAGAAGACCCCTCATGCGATACAAATGTGCAACAAGTATATATCTGAAGTACAATGACTTTGAATAAGATGACGAAAAAGTAAAGCGGTTCATTTCACCTTTTCTATTAAAAGTGGCTGTTAGTAGTGTTTGACAGCTGACGGGGGGAGGGGGTCAGTTCTGTAAATAAATATGGGTCCATTCTGACAGACCCAAGCCTCAAGGCAGAGTGAGGCATTTCTAAAACACACTGTTCCAACACTAATCAGAATGGACGTCACTGGACTTTAAGACAAAACCAGCAGCAAACGTGACTGGCTGCAGGCTGGGATGAAAACATGCAGATGTGTGTGTGTGTGTGAATGCCGGATTGATGGGGCCCCGAGCACAAAGGAAGACGCACACAGTGCAGGTCTGCTTCACGTCTCCAGACTCCCCTTTGCCCTGCTGCCAGCTGTGTGTCTTCTGCGCCTGTCACACAGCGAGGGGCTGGTGACGCTACAGCTAAGCTAAACATCAGGTCAGGGTCCGGATAACACACCAAGCCAGGACTCGAGGAAGAGCTGCAGCTCCCGCTTCACTTCCTGGAACCACTGAGCTTTTTTTTTTTTAGCTTTTAAAGAAAGAATAAAGATAAAAATACAGATTCCCTGGTTTCTAAAGCTGGAGATGTTTTGACTGCTGCTGGGGCTGGGGACGCAGGGAGCGGGTCCTGGGAATCTTTCATTTTTGGAATACGGTAGCTGTTCCGTTTCCTGCATCACTGGGAGACTTCCTTTTCACACAACAATGAAAAACCTCAAATTTCAACATTTTTGTAGCAACAACCCTCTGCTCCCCGACAGTCTGCCACTCATTCAGTCACACAGAGGGTGAAGGTCCCAGATGCTTTGGCCCAGTTTGTCATTACGGCTCCAGGAACCAAAACCTTCCACGTCTTTCACCAGTTTGTGGATTTTCACATAAAGCGTTTACAGAACACTTTTTTTCCCCTCAAAGTCCAAAAATATGTCTCACTTAACAAATGGGAAAAATAAAAAAAGCTGAAAAAAATGCAAACATTAAAGAAAACAAACCGTCGCTGAGGGATTTGAACAATGAATGTTTGTAGTTTTCTAGAAGAGCTTTGCAAGAGTTCTGGGCTGGAACTGAACTGGGAACGCAAGTAAAACCGAAGATTTTTTTAAGGTAAGATATCCAAGTGGGTAGGAGCTACACTGTGTATAAGAATAACATAAGTTATTATTACTTTGCTTGTTGTAGGCAGAGTGATGGATCCAGGTGGAGGGAGCAATTTTATCCACCCCTAGGCACAATGGCGGAGCCAGGAGATGGTCAATGGTGGCCTTGACAATCAGAGATTAATGTTCAGCCACCACAAGGATCGCCCTAATAATTTAAAGAAACTATACTTTTAAGAAACATAAAAACTAGAAAGCATAATTTCCTGACATAATCGGGGTGGCCAGTTTACATATATTTATGGCAGTGATTAGATTTTGACTCGGCAAACCAATTTTGACAAGAGACCTTATTTACAACTAGATGCAGCCAAAAACCAAAATGAAAGTTGGCATGTTGCTTATTTTTCAGCAATGTTCATTTATATCCACCTTATTCCTGGGGGCTCTACTGTACAAATCATTAGAGGTACAACTTCCTGTCAGACAGGAAGTAGCAGTAAGCATTGGTTGAAAATGGTAGTGGAGCAAGGTTCATTTGAAAGTTATTTACATTCAGTTTTTCCAGCTAAAACGCTGTTTTTGTTTTGTTTACATTTATTTAACAACCGTAAAGTTTACTAAAATAGCCGTGCCGAGTTCGGGTACCTGTTGTGTGCTGTAGAAACAGACCAAACTAAATCAGTGGCTACAACAACAGAGTTTTGAGCACGGACCCAAAACAATGTTCCTGTGAAAAGACGTATAGTTTCCATCTTCTACCTACAGATGAGGAATTAAGAAGAATGAAGCTGAAAAATGTGAAGTTGAAGAAACCACCCAAAACTCTGTATGTGAGCTCGTTTCACTTAGTTGACAAACGGCCGACCGAGAAAAACCTGCATCCTACACTTTGTGTCTGGACTACAATAAACCACCGGAGAAGAGACGTCAGATCCTCAGAAGGATTGAAAACCGTGACGGACATCAGGGATGATTTCAAGTGTATGGAGGACACAGCATTATAGTATTTGTTCGTCTTCGGTTTTATGATTTTCTCTGCAGTTAACCCAAGTTAAGGCTTTGACTGGGCTTTGTGTCTGCTTATAAGATTGTGTCCCACTTTTTTTTTTTTACAAAACACCATCGACCTTATTACTGCGTAGATACTAATATGCCTCAGAGCTTTTCAAGTTGTTCATCACTTCACTGTTGGAAGACCCGAGTCAGTGAAGTACCGGTAGCTAAACATGCTACAATAAGTAGCTAAATATGCTAGCAGATCTAATCTGTAGCCACTTCTTCAGGTCGTCCTCCATCCCTCGTCCTCAGCAGACAGCAATATGATTATATTGTCCTGTTTGAGCTCTGTGTTCCTACATATTTAAATTAAACCCACTATGTTCAGAAAAACTACCGGTACATTAGCTCGTACAGTTTGTACATAAACAAAACGCCAGTTCTGGTCCGTGCCGGAAGTCGCACCCTTAATTTACGCAAGGCACCATGGAGGTGGATGCATATATGGTGGCAGACATCTTGGATTTTGATGTGGCAACCCAGTTTTTGAAAGGAACCTCTCTTACTAAAAGTGCATCAAAAAGAATTAGAATATTGTGAAAAAGTTCAATTTTTTTTGTCATAAAGTGAAACTAATTTATTACATAGATTCATTACACAGAGTGAATTATTTTAATCCCTTATTTCTTGTACTTTTGATGATTATAGCTTACAAATAATGGGGGGGGGAAAAGTCAGTGTCTTAGAAAATTAGAAGTGTGAAGATGTTCAATACTGTAAACTCCTGGTGTCACGCCCTCATTAGCTGATTACTTCCTCTACATGAGCTACAAATGTCTCATTCCTCAAGTCGAGCCGCTCCTGAACCAGAGACAGCAGCAGAAGTGTCTTACCTGCTGAAGAGACAAAGAACTGGACTGTCTCTCAGTGGTCCAACATCCTCTTTACAAACTAAAGTACATTTTCATGTCAATTGTAAATCAAGGTCCCAGAATCTGGAGGAAGAGTGGAGAAGTCCAGAATCCATGTTGTTGAAGTTCAGAGTGAAGTTTCCACAGTCAGTGATGGTTTGGGTCCATGTCCACTGCTGGTGCCGGTCCACTGGGTTTTCTAAAGTCCACATCCACGCAGCATCTACCAGGACATTTTAGAAACTTTGTGCTTCCTTCTGCTGACGAGCTTTATGGAGATGCTGGTTTCATTTTCCAGCAGGACTCGGCTCCTGCCCACACTGACATGGGTACCAGAAGCTGGATGTGGAATATTCTAATGTTCTGAGTAGGGATGCACCGATCCAGATTTCTCACTTCCGATCCGATACCGATACTTAAAACCTGGGTATCGGTCGATACCGATACTTTTCCGATCCAATACTGTTCAGGTATGTAAATCTGTATAAAGAAATTTTTAAACTGAGACTATTCATTTTAACATTGTGTGAGATATACCCAATGAAGACACTTTTGAGCCTTACAACAGGAAACTCACACTCACAAACTTTAACAGCACACAAGAGGCAAGTCTATACCACACACGTCCTTCTCACTCATGGTTCAGCTGGAAAAACTAAAAACAGCTAAGCATGATGGGAAAAGACAACAAAATCCACTCCCTTAGTGGTTAATGGGAGTGGATTTTGTTGTCTTTCCCATCATGCTTAGCATTTTTTTAGTTTTCCAGCTCCACCTAAAGCTGGAAAACTAAAAAACTGCTAAGCATTATGGGAAAGACAACAAAATCCACTCTCTTAGTGGTTAAGGGGAGTGGATTTTGTTGTCTTTCCCATTATGCTTAGCGTTTGTTTTTTTTCCAGCTGAACCATGAGTGAGAAGGACATGTGTGTTGTATAGACTTGCCTCTTGTATGTTGTTAAAGTTTGTGAGTTTCTTTCTGTAAGGCTTAAGAGTGTCTTCGTTGGGTTTAACTCATACAATGTTAAGACAGCAGTCACAGAATGTGATGGAAAACAAGTGCTCTTTGAAGCTGGATCGGAAATATCGGCAGGTTGGATCCGATATCCGATACTTAAATTATGCTGGTATCGGATACCAATACCGATACTGGATCGGATCTGCCCCATCCCTAGTTCTGAGACTCTGAATTTTGGTTATTCATCATTTGTAAACTATAATAATCAAAATTACAAAAAAATAAAGGCTTGAAATATTTCACTCTCTGTGTAATGAATCTGAGTTTCAGATTCTGAATGGATTAACAAAAATTTTGAACTTTTTCACGATCATCTAACTGTTTTAGATGCAGCCACACTCCACAATGGAAGTCGGTACCTCACTTATTTGTAAAGTTATGCTCACAACATTCATGGACGAATGTTTCCCCAATTCCCCCTCTTCACTCTGCAAAAGGGGACAAAAAATGCTTAGAAAGAAATGGTGGAATGAATTGTACTGTACTCAAATGTGAAGAATTGTGGTGTCGGTGCATCCCTAAAAATTACAAATGTAACAGAATACAGAATTTCTTGGCTTCAGCTAAACTTCTGAGGCCATGCAGGCTGATTGAGAACCGCTGATCGACACTTTGAAAGCTCCAAGATTACAACCGTTTCGCCAAAAACTAGAAATTAGTCAACGGAGCCAAACCGCTTTGTAATTGACAAGATTTCTGGCACGCGGGTTCAAAAATCTGAACTCAATTTAGCGGGGAGTTCAGAGGTCTGGACTTCGCTGTTAGAGAAGTGTGCGATATTGGAAAGCAATTAAAAAGCAGTTATGGTGTGAGAAAGGTCCTGCTGTTTGCGCTGAACATTTTCCACCCGTCTCGTTTATTCACCCAGATCTGGCACCCGAGCAGCACGACACCACATTAAAAAATAACTCTCGACTTCAGTCATTAATAAAAATCCTACACGCGAGCAGAGCTGGAAATAAACACAATAGGAGACGAGAATGTCACAATGGAGTCTGAGAGCTCTGAGCACAACCCCACATGTTCTTCTGGCCGTTTCTTCAGAAACTCCCACACCTGTGGCTCAGGTGAGGTTTATCTGGACTGACTCGGATCAACAGAAACCTGCCAAACTCTGCAGCGACACAAAAAGGAAAAACACATTTGCTCCGACGGCTGTGCTAACACTGAACTGTTAACAGAGCTGTTCGGCGCTGGCTGCCTCACAAGCTGCGTGCCAGCTGGTATGCTGGTTTGGCCGACCGCACATTGTGTAAAGAATACGTCCACTTGAGCTAAGCATTCTGTGCCACTACTTCATTTTTCAACGCTGAGAGCCAAACCTTGGCCCAAAGAGGATGCTGTGGGGCTGTAATGAGTCATAGTGAAAAGACAGGGGTCTGGAAGTTTAAAAAATTAACTTTCAAGTCCTGTTGCTTGTCCAAATATGAGACAATGTTTATCTTTCTGAGGGGAAAAAAAGTATTTTGAAATGCAGGAGACATACAACATTTAACTGCAGTACCTGCTGCTGTTTGTTCTTTCAGCTACATCTGCCTCACATTTGCTCTGAATACAACATGAAGGAATCATTCTGACTTACGCCAAGAGGCAACATTTCAGCTTTAAATGCTGAAATGACCGAAGTATAAATAAAAACCTGTGATCTAATTAAAAAGTAGCTTTCCTGTAATGAATGCATGTCACCCACTGACAAAGTTTTACACCAAGACTTCATCTGTTAGCGCTTGGGAGTATGTGCTGGAAGGGACTCTCAGCTACCACCACACCAAACTTTAACTAAATATCTGCAAAAGCGACTGAGTTATAGCTGTTTCCGTGTTTGCCAAGGTATGGCTGTGACGACCATCTTGAAACTGGTTGACTCCAAAAATTCACGGACTGTAGATGTATATCCGATGATGATGTTTCTTTATGATCTTCCCAATGTTTTACAAGATATGCTACAGGCATACTCAATTAATCCTGCCTTTTATATGTATATATTCAAGGCGATACATGGAAAAACGTGGTCATTTAGAGAAGTATTTTTTGTTTGTTTTAATACAGTTACCGTAGTCCTTTTAAAGATGAAAAGTCATGAAAATGTGCCAAATAAATGAGAAAAACCCAAGGACAATACCTTTAATGTTTAAAAATTGGATTGTCATTTATATTAAATAAATCCTATACGACCAAATACCATTTGTCTTTTTCTCTTCTTTTAAAAGTTACAGGAAAACAGTAAAAAGTTCAGATTTTGTTTTAACCTAAGAAAAATATTTTCTGCTGGTTTTTTTCAGAGAAGGTTAAAGTGTATATTTACAAATGTGTCTAGTTCTTAAATTAATTTAAAATATTTTAAAAGCATCTTAATATGTTCAAAACATTAATTTAGTTAAACTCCTAAATTAAGACAAGTCAAATAACTGCACTCCCTTGTAAAGGAAATGTTCTTTGCATGTTTTTTCTTAATTTAAAGTCAGGAAAGATTATTTACTTTATGTAGCTGAATATTAAATGTTTCCAATCTTGAAAAGTTGTGGAGACATTTAAAAAAGTAAAGTAGATTGAGGCCTCTGAACTGCTCCCTTTATGCTTTACTTTTAATTGTTTTAACTTTATGAATCTCGCAATTTGACTACAGTTGTGATTCGGTCTTTACAGAAATAAACACTGATTTGAATGTTTTCATGGCTAATAAAGAGTAGGGCTGAACGATTTTAGAAAATATTCAAATTGTGAAGAAAAAAATTGATTATTTTTCAACATCTTCTTCTCATGTATTTTTCAATGAACACAAGCAATAAAACAATCTGTTTCAGTTGTTTTCAGCTCCGCTGCAATGCCGTTTCTGCATTTTTTTCAATAGCTCCGGGATAGCAAGTTGGCTAAAATGTGTGCGCAAGGGCATTCTGTAATGCTTATCCATTGTGTTTACCAAAGCTGTAAACCCAGGCTTGGTCACTATATTAATGGAAATCATGTCTTCCTGCTCAAGTTATTTCCACGTGCCGTTTTGAATTACAGTATGTTCATACGGAGTAATACCTTCGAACGGTTCGGTCAGTGATCCCTGTCGGCTGCTACTTTGCTTACTTGAAGTTGAAGCGCTGGTCGTTGGCATTCTAGCCATGCAACTATCGTAAATAATAATAATAATAATAATGAATTCAATTTATAACGCACTTTTCATTAATGAAAATCTCAAAGTGCTACAAGGAGCAACAGAATTAAATGACAATAAAACGGACAATAAAACAAATAATAAAACATTTAAAATCAATAACAATATCAGCTAAGATCAAAAGTAGAATCATGAGGAGGTAGAGTATGCTCGGTCGAAAAGAAAGGTCTTCAAGTCGCTCTTAAAGTCAACCACAGACTGTGGGGCTCTTAGACAGTCAGGAAGAGAGTTCCACAGGCGGGGGGTAAATGGCTTTGTGGTGTTTTTTTTTAGTGTTGATAAAGATTTGCGGTGTTACCTCGAGAGGTAGCAACAGCAACAAGGCAGATTCTGCACAATGCACGTCGTTGTGCAGCGTCTTCTTTCTTAAATCCCAAATAACTCCAAACAACGGACGTGCTGCTCCTCTTTGGTACCAAACTTTCAGGTGTATCAGCTTCTGTGGCATGGAGGCTGCACAGTTGAAGAGAGGAAAGCTCTGCAGAGAGTGGTGAAGGCTGCACAGAAGTCTGTTGGAGTCAGTCTCCCCACCATCACAGACATTTACACCTCCAGATGCAGGAAAAGAGCCACCTGCATCATGAAAGACCTCACTCATCCAGCACACTCACTCTTTGCCCCACTCCCCTCAGGACGGAGGTTGAGGAGCATCAAGTGTAGAACCACTAGACTGAGGAACAGCTTCTACCCTGAGGCTGTTAGACTCATGAATAAATAAAAATAAAATAAAAATAAACACTGCAAAATATCACATCATGCTGATGCTGATCTGTTTTCTTGTTGCTGTGTTCATCTGTGACCATCTGCTCATACAAACTCATGTTCGTGCTGCTGTTTATTCCCACTATATTAGGCTTAGTGTATTACTAGTTGATGTTTTTCTTAGTTAGTTCTAGATGTTATTACTGTTTTTCTCTTTCATTTGTTGTTGGATGTAACTGGGACCTCGTGTACATAATCTCGTTTTCATCACATGTACCACATGCGGTGCAAATGACAATAAAGACTACTGACTCTCTTCTGTCGAGCCTGAAGCCATTGTGCAACTGGTTAAAATGCAGTGTTGACTTCTCCCACTCCCTGCTCTGCTTTGCTCCACTCACTCGCAAGTGACGTAACCAGATCATGGGACCAGTCAAATTGCAGCCTTCGCGATTAGAAAATCTTGTTTTATCATATTGCGATATTATTGCAAATGCAATTAATTGTTCAGCCCTAAAAAGAAGTGCACACGAACAAACCGTTTGTAGAAAACCTTTTGAATTTCAGGCTACTGATTAAACAAAAATGCAAACATAACATTGAATAGTTTAAAGAGAAGCTAACACAATTAGCATAAAGTTTATCACTGGAAATGTATGCACAAATCAAACATTTAAACAACATTAATAAAGACTGATGTGTTAAGAGTAACAAGATATTATTTACAGACACAATCTTAAAGGGTCAGACACAAAAAAGATTAAAAATATGTTAAAAAAAAAAATACAGGTTTACTACAACAGGAAGCTACGGTAACTCTACTAGGACAAACAGCAGAACGCAGTAACTATGGTAGTGGAAATTATTGTTAGCAGAGCAAAGTTTTTACGTTTGAAAACGTGTCCAGAATTTTCCATTTTCGAGATGCACCTAAAAGTAGACTGGACTATTGAGAATGAACTTTCTTGACCTAAAAGTAGAGTTTGCCTGCCACCCCTTAGTCTTGAATCTTAACTGCTGTGACACTGGGTCATAAAGAATCAGTGGAGTCATGTCCTCTTTGGTGCCGGGTCACTGGAGTACATAGCCGGTGGTGCTTCCTGCGTCCACAGAGACCGTAACATTTCCCATTGGTGCGGTGGCACACAGTAGGCACACTCAGTCCGAACGTGAGAATGACTGAGCATTGTTCCCGCCGGTCATATTGGGCCTGTTATCAGCACTATCAGTCCTAATACTCCGGCTCGCATTGTGGTGGGCTGCTCCGTTTATTTAGATTCAGCCGCTAACAATGAAAACATTGCCTCTGCTCCGACCGGGGCACAAACACACGGAAAGCAATAATAATAAAGAAGGAGCAAGAAAAAGTGTACGTATAAATAGTAAGGGGAAGTGACTGCGGCCGAGCAGAGAGTAAACAGACAAAAGCATGAATGACGGAGTGAACAATTGATTCGAAGTACCTGGCAGAGCGACAGCAGTCAGTCTCTGCTATACCTTGAAATCTTTCTGGCGTCTGAAGGTCAGCGAGTGTGTGCACATGTGTGTGTGTTTATAACCGCTTCTCAGAGGCAAGCGAGGCTGTGTGACAGGTGAGGGCTGATCTCATTTCGATGGAGGTGAATTACGCTTGTTGTGGTTGGCTGATGTAACTGTAGCGCAAAGTGGAGGTTTTCACACAGCTGCCAAATGAGCCGCTTTAATCAACCGCTGCTGAACCACATGTGGGAGAGAAACAATCCAAAGGCCAACGCGCGCACGTTTTCCAAAAAATCAAGAGCTACCATCTTAAAATAAAAAAGTGACGGTCTAAAAGACCTTTCTTTTTAAGCAAGCCTACTCTGCCTCCACATGATTTTATCTTTGATTTTAGTTGATATCGTTTTTAATTGATTTTATTATTGATTTTTGTTGTTTTATCATTGATTTTACTTGATTTTATCACTTCTTTTTATTTGATCATTGATTTTAGTTGCACTTTGTAGCACTTTTGAGATTTTTGTTAATGAAAAGTGCGTTACAAATTAAATTCATTATTTTTATTATTATTAGTATTATTAAAAGTGTGTGCACGTGTAAAAGTGCGAATCCCGTTTTACCTGACAGAGCATCCTGAGCCTCGAAGAACGTGCTGAGGCCTCCTTTCACGTAACCCAGACTTCCCTCGTTCTTCTTTGTAGCTTGTTTTTTCAGATTATTGGCTGCAGCCTTCAGGTGCTCAAAACTGTGCAAAAATAAAAACAAAACAAAATAAAAAACAGAGTAAAATTGTCATTTGAGCCACAAAAAAAAATAAAAATAAAACGGATCGCACTCTGTTTTAATTAAAAGTCCAGACTTCTGTGAAGGAATGCACATTGCTCACCGCCTTTTCATGCCAGAGTTTTAAACTAAAATAACCTGAAGTTTTGATCAAACCTTGTAAATGACATCACGCACACACTCACGTCATGTTGCATGATCTCACGTGATCTGATAGTTGTTGAAGTATCCACAATATTCCTACGCCCCATGATGCCTTGCGCGAATTATGGGAACGACTTCCGCCTGAAGTGAGAGCAGCAGTTAAAGCCCAGTCTACTGGCTGTATTTATCACGTTTGTTTTTTTTGTTTTGTTTATTTCTAATTAATTACAATGGTTACTTCGTGTTGGGTCAGTGGGTGTTGCTGTCGGGTAGACGTTTGTTCAAAGCGCAGTTTTCACTTAGTCCCAAAAATAAGTAAACGTGAAGGATTTATCTCCATCGGAGGAGCTGACAGCTGCCCCTCCTCTGCTCTCGAAGACGTCGTGTTCAGATCACGTTTTCTCCGGTAAACAAAATATTCTACATAAATCATTTTGTGAAACAATTTCAGAACAATGTGAGAGTATAATTTTCTCTGTGTTGGAGCTGTTGTTGTTTTTTTCTTCATGATTTAGCACCGTCTACTAGCTGTGGTTAGCTTAGCATGTAGCGTTAGCATCTGTTAAAGTATTTACTAAACAAATCTGTGGATAAATAATATAACTACATGTGTGTGTAATACATTTGCAGTACATACATATGCTGTGTGTATGTGTATACTGTATGCACACTATATATACAGTATATACATACATACTGCACATACATACTGTACTGTAGTACTGTTTTGATTGTAGGTCCCTGTTACTCTCATGTGAATAAAGCAGTGGGATGCTGTTTGTACAGAAAATATTCCATAACACAAGCTCATCTTTTGGTTATTACTACATTTGTTCTATTGAAATATTTATATTTTCAGGAAGGCCTGCACACAAGTCACAGACTGGTCTCCCACGCTGAAGTTGACAGACACACTTACTCTGAGACGCAGGAGCAGAAGAACAAGTAATGACACAAGCACCTGGCACAATAATTCAAAAATATTAAAGTAAATCTAAGATAAAATTACTGAAATCAATATAAAATTGAACATTACAGTATATCTTTGTGAATGAGTAAAAAATGTAGGAGCAACTGTATTTATTCTTTCTACTTTGAGTAGCAAACTTGGTCTTATTTTAGACTTTGTGATGCAAACATGACAGTTTTATTCTTTTTTTTTTTTAAGGTACAGACGAGTGAAGGGCCGAGTTCCATCGTCTTGGATTCCGGAGGGGTTTGCTGCTTGCGCCAGTCGTCCAGTGGTCGTCCAGTGGTCGTCCAGTGGTCCCACATGATGAGGAATCTGTTCCAGTTTGTTTAAAATCAGAAACTGCCCATCATTTCTTGTTGAGTGTATTTGACCTGGTATTTATTCTGCAGCCAATCATTTTCATTAAAAGACATCAAATCACCCACAGTTCTCATATTGTATTCAGTTTCAAATGTTTTTAGTTTATTCATTCATTCAACCTTTATTTATACAGGCTTGCCTCGTTGAGCCACGGGGACTCATTTACAAGAGGGACCTGTCTCACTCACACCCAGAGTCAATTTAGAGTTACCAATCAGCCTAAAATTTATAATTATAGCTTTTATTCTTATCAATCTCCTCCTGGAGGAGGAACCACAGCAACATGCATGTTTTTAAGTTTTGTACTTGTCAATAAAAAACTAAACTGGTAAGTTGCCAAAAAAACAATCACATCTAGTGTTTTTATTTGCAGTAGAACTTCTCATTAGACATTAAACAACGTATCTTATTGAAATAAAGAAGGTGAAACACAGCAACACCAAATGCACTTCAAACGCAGATTTATTTATAGAAATTATATTTTCACTCATTTGTTGCTGTGGTACATAACTGCACACAAACTTCTGGACCAACTGGAGCGTCATCCATCTCCTATCCATCCTGGACCAACTGGAGTGTCATCCATCCCTGGACCAACTGGAGCGTCATCCATCCCTGGACCAACTGGAGCTTCATCCATCCATCCCTGGACCAACTGGAGCATCATCCATCCATCCCTGGAACTCACCTTATGCAGAAATATAACAGAAAGGAGGAAAAGAAAAGTACAGTATACAAACATTAGGGTTCATTTATGAACACACACAAACACACCTAGATTATATATAAAAGAAACCCACGCACACACACACACACACCTATATTATATATATATATATAAATAAACACAACAGACACCTATATTATATATACAGTATAAATAAATATACACAGACAGCATACATACAGTATATAGGTGCGTGTGTTTATTTGCCAGTTATGCACGAAAATATTAGTATCATTTAATCACTGACTACATAAAATCATTAAACTAAAAGCTGTCTCTTAAATCATACCTGGTGTTCTCGTTCCTCTGGAGGATACAGAGTCTTTTTTCAGGTGGTTTCTCGTAGCCCAGCCACAAAGAAGGATGCAGGTTTTTGTTTTCGGAGCCTGTTCAACACACACTAGTTGCAGCCACAAATTCAGCTTCGTCTGATTATTCTTACAGCCACGAACAGCGCAACAGGTACCCGAGCTCCTCAAGACATCTTCATGACAATATTAGCTCAAAATAACAGAAAACAGAACTTTAACAGAACTTCTACGATGCGCACAGATAAACAAGTAAACAACGAGGAGCCAATGCAGAAATTCTACTTCCGGGGTCAAAACGGAAGTAAGTCCCATAATCGCAAATACAGTGCCACCTTCAGGAATATTGTGGATACGTTGGGAATCACACCTAAAAAACGACCACACCGAGTTTTAGCAAAAAAATTGTAAAAATGAACGACGTGCCACCATTTTTCTAATCGCTACAACTGTTTCTTAGCTAAGGCGGTCCACTTGAGAACGGGGTTAACTCCAAAGTTACTGACTTCAAGATGTTCATCTAGAGCCGGGGTCTGCAACCTTTACAATCAAAAGAGCCATTTCTGCCCTTTCGTTCACTAAATTAAATGTGTCAAGAGCCGCAATACCTGCTACAACTGTCATTATCAACTGGTGGCCCGTGGGCCATTTTAAGTTTGCTAGAGGGGCTTTTCTGGCCAGTAGGTGTGAAATTATAAAACTAAAAACATCTAATGATTGTTAACATTTATTTATATTTTTACATTTTGAGACAAAAGAAAACATTGGATTCCATTCATCTGTCCAACGTCTTGTATTGTCTTGTATTTTGCCAATAATTAAAAAAAACTAAAACAGTGAACTGTGCAGACAAATTTGCTTTTTATAAAATTGTGGAGTACCTTATTTTTTGGACTAAAAGGCACATTTAAAATCCTTTAATTTTCTCAAAAATTGACAGTGAGCCTTATAATCCAGTGAGTCTTCTGTATTAATTCTGGTTGTGCTTACTGATATCAAACCGATTGTATGTGGTTATTATGAATGAGTTGGATAAAGTTTGACTTATCTGACTGTTTTGTTTTGATAATGCGCCTTATAATTAATTATGTATGAAAACAGACCCCTTCATTGATATTGAGCCTTATAATCTGGTGCACCTTATAATCCAAAAAATATAGTAATTGCGTATCCTACTTTGAAGAATAAAGCATAAAGTTAAAGTGAGTATAATTTACTTTGTGTATTAGTACTAGTATCCACATATTTGCAAAGGAGTTGACAGGAAAACTGTTAAACTAGTCATTTTTTGTGGGTACAACATCCTATAAAATTCAGTTTTATGTTAGTTTTGGGCAAAGCTTGAAAGAGCCGCTGCAGAGGGGCCAAAGAGCCGCATGTGGCTCCAGAGCCGTAGGTTGCAGACCCTAGGTCTAGAGAATATTTTCAATAAAATCGATCAGGTGGTTCACTGGATATTTTGCTAACGGCACAAATGAAAACAGTTGCGCACACAGATATGAACAAACTCATTATCGCCCGTGGAGCCAAAGTGAAAAAGGGACATTTAAAAACAGAAATGCTGCGAGTTTAAAAACAAAACTTGAAGTCTGGCATTTCTGCGTGTCTAAAGGCATCTGGAGCAAGGATGTGTATCTGTGTGTGTGTGTCGGAGTCTTGAGTGAGGTTTCCTCTGCAGGAAGAAACAGTCACCCAGTGAGGTCCAAACAGAGGCCCCTGGTCATTCTGGATCCTTGGGGTCTGGGTTACTGGGAGGCTAAGCAGGGGGGACAGGAAGCCAGGAGTGTCCAAAATAACTCTCCTCTGGCCCGACATGACAGCCTTCTGGGTCAACAGGGTGCCTTCTTTACACACCTCACTGTGCTATGTAGAGATTTAAAGAATAAATAAAAAAATCTTTAAAAATGTCCAATATATAGTTGTTGCCATACGACGTCTGTAGCGCAGTAAACTGGAAAAGTTTGTGTTTCTGTTCAGTGCCCCGAGATGACTTCTGTTGTGACTTGGCGCTAAATAAATAAACTGAATCGAATTGAACACAGAGTGCTTCACAACTGGTAAAACCCCCAAAACTGAATTGATAAAAGTTAAAAAGAGCCAAAAATAAAATAAAATAAAAATAAAAAGTAAAATCAGCACCAAAAAAAGTTAAATCAGCAAGAAAAAAAAGAAGCTAAAAGTGAAAACCTAAAAGGTAACACTATCAGAAAAGCAGCTAAAAGGTAAAATGAGAAAAAAGGTCATATAAAACCAAATAAACAAAACTATAAGACTAAATCTAGAGAGACTGTAGCTAAACTTACTGTAATATGAAAAGCAGCTTTTATGAGAACCCAGATGTCCGAGCACGGATATAAAAGTGTATTGTCTTACGAGCATCAACGCTTGAAATTAGTCAAGAGACGCCGCAGAATGGAGCGTCAGTCAGCGCCCAGCTGCTGCTAATAAAGGAGTTTACGTCTTTCACGCAAATCATTTAGTGCTTTATCACTCATCCACGTCATCGCTTTAGTATTTTCTTTGCTTTTTAAATGAAAAGTTGGGCATTTATATGCAGACTCAACCATTTCAGTTCAATTGTCTGCAGAGGCTGACACAAAGCAGAGAACTAAAACATATGCAGATACAAAGAATGGTTTCTGATTACTTCAGAGTGAATATATTCTTACGGTAAGAACAGATACAAGTACTCGTCAGTGTAATCCTGCAGGAAACTGCAATACTTCCAGACTGGCTACAGTTCTCGCTGCCGTCTTTGAGTGTTGTAGTTACACGCCGCATATTTTCCGTTGAGCCTCAATAGAAACTGTTACTGAGAATGCGAACACCTGTCACTGATTACTACAGCCAGCGCTAGAACAGTGCGAGCACGTCAGGGGAACTTGAATTCATCAGGACTGATCTGGTGACGATGATGCGGTTGTAGACGGTGACGTCCTCTGTCGGGCCTACCTGGTCCCTGCGTGGTTTTCGATGAGGTACCAGGTCGCACAGAAGTTCTCACTGGTGAAGTCTGCACTCATTCCTGGGAATGTTGGTTCCAAGTCTTTGTGTGGGACGTTGCCTCTGCGAGGAAACAAACGCAGGCGTACGTTATGAAAGCAAATTATTGAAAGAAAAAAAACTTCCAGGAACCAAGAGTTTTGTGAGGGTATTCACTGCAAATCAAGTAAAATTGTGTTTTGACGTGACTTTAGGGTCGAGTTCTCCAGCAGGGGGGGGTGTGTAGCCAGGAAGTGCTGAGGCTGGGAGAGGCTGGCGTGGGAAGTGCAGTGTGTGACGCCTGGGTGCCCCTGGAGGACCCAGTTCTCATTAGGGAAGCTTGATCTCTACTAATGACCTGTGGTCTGCACAAACCGAACCCCCCATCACCGCCATCACCACCCACTCTGCAGTTACACAAACAGGTCGAGTATTTGGTTTTTGTGAAACAAAAAAAAAATACAACTAATATTAACGCTGGAGACGTACACACAAAAAACACAGAAAACTCCTAATTTAGATGTGTTGTGTACTTATTTCCTTTCTGTGCACAGAAACAAAAACACATTGATGCAAAAATATTTCAGCATTTCTGATTCGAAACGTTTAATTTCCACATTTCATAATGTGATTGGGATTTTAATTATATTTCTAATTTGCAAGTTTGTCATTATAACTAACAGAAATGCTTCAAATTTTAAAACTGTGATTACAGACATGAGTGAAGTTTGATTCAATTGGTTTAAATGGCAATACTGTACATGTGTAACAGAAGTACCGGTAGTAAGGTTCTTGTAACTACATGCACAAAACAGTGACCCTCATTTTCAACTTAGTTTTTCCTTTCAAACAAAATTCATTTTGGAAAAGACATTCCAAAATAAATAAATATGTTCATCCTTGTATGTAACTTTGTATCTTTTACAACATGTTTGTTGAAATGCAACAAAACATTATTGATAACAAAAGGGTATCATCACATTTTAGGATTACCAGTATTGAAATAACAAATACAGTATAACAAAAGGTACATTTATATATTTAATGTGGGAGTTTTCAAATTGATTTTAGTAATGAACTTGTGTGTAAATAAGAACAACAAAATCAGCTTGATTTAACCTACAAAACAGATGTTTAAGGTGTTGGAAATGATCCTTTGTGGATGAAAGGACACAATTGTTTCTAAAATATCAATTTTAGCATGAATAAAACTTAATTAGGGTCAGTTTTTTTATTTACTCTAGATTTCAATTGTCAAAACATTAAAATAATTCTCTGAAATCTAAAGTCAAGTGAAAATTTAATTCTAAAGCAAATTATAAAGAATTCAAAATCTTGTATAAAACTCTTAAAATAAATATGAGGATAATTAGATTATCCAACAACTAAATGAGGATATCTTAAGACACGATTTCAACTTCAGAATGTGAGAATATTAATTCCAAATAATAAAAACACCAAGTTTAACTAAAATAATCTATAAAAAATAACTTGTGATAACAATTAGATTTGGTTAAGGGTTAAACTGTTTAAAATGAAGCTTCTTGCAACAAAAATCTTTGCAATTTTATACTTTGGAAGAGTCAGACTTCCATATTTATCATTTTATTTTTAGTCAGTTTTAACTTCTGAAAGCAAAAAATTAATTTAAATGAAAGAAATACGTTTCTACCGTGACTTGAATACATATTTTTTAGTACGTGAACTGCAAACATCATGACAAAAATACCGGTAGACTAAACGGAAAAGACAGCAGGAAATAAACTTCTAAATAAATTCCTCCCCTTTAATAATGAATTTATCATCTGAAAATGACCTTGTGGTTTCTGAGTCAGTTACTAATAAAAACAAGGTAGCCAAACCTAAAACATAAAAGTTTAAAGCAAAATCTAACTTATATGTTAACATTTTATATGTGTAAGTGCTCTGGACGAGTGGGCAAGTTGTTTCTAGACAACCAGGTTGTTTAACTATTGCAGAAAATCGATGGAGAACCAGGTGTAAACAGAAATTTCTCCAAACTTTATTTTCTGTAAAGTTTTGCCTTATAGTTTATTTAAATGTAGTAACGCCTGATAAAAATGCTGAAGTGCTTTAAATTAAATAGAGTGCAAAAATAAAAGCTTATATATAAAAAATGTTTTCCCAGACATTTCAAGACTGTGTAACCCAGGAAGCATTACATCTGTGGCAAGTTTTATGCTTTTTCATACGAATACTCAGAAAGTGGACGTGATTCTGTATCATTATGCAGTGAAATATCTACCGTATTTTTCGGACTATAGGTCGCACCCGAGTATAGGTCGCATTGTCCAATTATTGCCAAAGAATTGGAAAAATCCATATATAGGTCGCACCTGAATATAGGTCGCACCTACGTCAAAATGTGGACCGTGTTTAGCTCTGCTGCAAATGTCTCTTCCACAGGAGCGCACAGCAAGGCTTTTAAGAAGATTAACACTTAAAAACAATTAATTGTTTGATAAAAATTATAGCAAATATGTGTCTGAGCTGAACTTTTCTTTAATAAATGAATAATTTTAGCAGGATAAACACCTAAAAAAAATTTGTTAGCTGACATTATTGTAAGAGTGTGTCTCAGTTTAATGTTTGTTAATAAATTATTACAAATCAGCTTATTATATAAAAAGCCATATATAGGTCGCACCTGACTATAGGTCGCAGGCCATGAAAAAAATGATAAAAAGCCGCAACCTATAGTCCGGAAATATGGTATAAACATTAAAGTTGCAGCAAAACAATCCATGCACAACGCAGCAGAGCTTCGTAACTCCATGTAAAAGATGAACTGCTGGTTTTGTGCGTCTTTGTTCAGAAAGAACACTGTAGGCTCTGTGCAGGATGTTTAATGTTACCCCTGCACGTGAGGGAACGCTGCAGCCTCTTTATGGGGGTCTTGTCCGTGGCCACGAGCGGTCACTTGCCCCCCGGCCCCTTTAAACCAAACAAATACAAAGCCAGAGATGCCAGAAGTCGACAACACAAACTATACGTTGCAGCCTGCGCTCGCCCTGCTGGACGCGTGGGAGGCATCGCTGCGCTGCCTGCTCCGAGGACACGTACGCGTGAGGTTCTTTCCGAACGTCTTTTTATCATCCTGCTCTGTACTTTATACACAATTATGTTGTTTCCACTCCCTGCGAGGAGCGGTTACAGGCTGCCCAGACGCTGCCATGTTGGCATAATATTTCAAATGCGGGCATATGAGGACAGTTTGTTTCTGTTTGGGGATGTAAACCATGACTCAGCGGCGAGAGCGCTTTTGTTTATGTCAGCATGATTGAGCTGTGCATGTGGGTGTGTATCTGAAGCTTTTTGATCCATACTTGTCCATCTCGATGCCCAGTGGGTTGCCGGGACCCAGGGAGAGGGGGGAGAGCCCTTTGTTGCGGTCCCTCCTCATGTCGTAGTTCATCTCGTCCACCCACACCGCGGACTGTTCCAGGATACCTGCAGGCAGACGAGACACGATGAAACCCTCCAACACGTCCCAGATGTGCTCACACGCACACACACAAAAACACATTCATCCTATGAAAACGCTCTTATAGATGTGTTAGCTTTGTTTTAATTGGGAAATACAAAAACGGGCTAAACGAATCCCCACCCAAAGTGCTTATGAGAAGAAAGTATTTTTTTTTTTTTTAAATGTCAAGACAATTTTATTGGCAGAAAAAAAAAGCCCCAACGTTGAGCAAAAATAAATCGTGTTGCAAGGCTAATTCTGAAATAAAGAACCCCCTGAACCGAATGCATTTGTGTAGATTGTTACAGGTAGTCCCCGATTTACGAAGGCTCTTACATACAAGGTTCCGGACTTACGAGCTGGCGAACGAGCAGTAAATTTGTAACGAACATACAAAAAATACAGCACTTTTATGTGTTTTTAGATGAAAGTGTGTTAGCTAACCGTTTGGAAACAAGTTTCTGAGCATGTTTATGAACTAGTATGAACATTTGTGATGAAAAACGAGTGTTCGTAGTAGCGCTAGCATAAATTTTCCGACTTACGACCGAAAATCCGGACTTACGAGCAACACGTGTTTCGTGTTCCGACGTACGAGATTTTCATCTTACGAGATACTCGTAGTAACGGAACTCGCTCGTAAGTCGGGGACCACCTGCATTATTTTATCAACAAGTTACTGGTGCGCCTTTACTGGGTTAAACATGAACCAACATGCAGTATTTTAGCTGAACTAGTTTGAGGTGCCGTTTATTACTCCTGCTGCATAACTTGATCAAGTTTTTCAAAATAAGAGCCTCAAATACAGTGATAATCTAAGAAAACTGCGCGTGTCATAATATTACTTTGTGAAAACCAATAAGAAAGCATTAGTGTACAATAATGCTTTCTGCAAAAGCATGAATGATTGAGGCCTTTTAGAGTAGCTGATATTTAGAGGTTGTTAAATTGGAAAAACTCGATGTTTTGCTAAATGTAGAGACAAAAATAAAATTGTAATCAGGAAACAAAAGATTTAAAAAAAAAGTCATTACATTTAATTGGTGATGTATGGTTTATTTTGGCAAAATAAACGTTTGTCATCAAAATAAAACTACAAACACCCAATTAATTTAAAAACCATAAAATATGAGCTAACCTACAATGATTTGCTTTGTTATAATTTTAATAGATTTCTCAACTCTGTCCATTTTTTATTTATTTTTTTCTTTCCTTAAGTTTTGATATTTTATTTCCCTTCATGGGGTGTTGATGATGTGCATTCTGGACCAAACGTAAAACTTCTCACTGAATTTAAAATATTATAAACGAGAAGTGGTGTTATTGATTCACTGACTGCCGCCCTCCATCTACTCCTGGTGTCCAGGCCAGCAAGAAACAAATGAAACGATGTTGACGTCTCGTCTCTCGAGTCTCACCGATCCTCTCCGGTTTGAGCAGTTTGAATGAGACCGTTGAGGTGCCGAGACCCCCGGACTTGGTGGTGACGATGATTTCTCCCTTGTCGTCTTTGGCAGGACCCACACGGCACACTATTTTGCTGGCTGACATCCACTCGGCTGTCAGCATGCAGTTATGGCCGCAGATCGACAGACCTGAGACAGAAGGCAGAGACAGAACAAATAAACAAACTGTGGCACACACACACACACACTCACACACACTAATACGGCCCAAAGAAGGAGGAGCGCTCTCAGACAGCAGTGACGTCTATCAGCAAGCAAACTGTCACCAGGGGTCAAAGTTCAAGCTGGGGTCAGGTTGGTGTGGGTGGCCTTGATCTTCCTCCGCCTCGCTCAGCTCCTTACAGTGAATGTGTGCGACTCTTCAGTGCTAAGTGGCTCATTACTGGCACAACGTGCACTCTGCCCTTACATCTGTCAGCCTCTTTTTAACCCGCCTAAAGACTCTTTGGGCACAAGAAGAAAGAGACCGGGATTACGCTGACATTTCCAGCAGAGGAGGTTTAAAGCGCTTTGCGCGTGTCATCAAACGTTAGAAAATCCCGTAAGAGCTGATCAACAAATAGCCCATAAAACCGTGAATAACAGGCCCATTACGGCCTCATTTCCTGCCTCTGTTCTCCACAGGCCACTTTGTTTGAATACATAAGCACTCACACACATTTGTGCTACCAAATCGTCTAAATCACGGCCCCAGGGGCATAGATGGTCAGAAACAGACTTGTATCGTTGGCCACTGTGATGCAAGACAAGCGAGAAGCTCGTGGATTACCATAAGCTTTTCAACAGCAGAGAAATTGTCATTAGTGAGTAGGGGTGCGAATCTCTCAGTGTCTGGAGAATCTATTCCATTCTGATTTTTGGTGT
>JBBPBX010010795.1:33428-51037 GCA_038048925.1 Garcialebias charrua | reverse complement strand
CACTACCTTTATACTTTTAAGTCCAGACTTCAAACAGAAAAAATACTGATGTTATACTCTGCATCACCAAAGCAACTCAGAAGATGATATCTTTATTGTTAAGCATCGAGCAGCACTGCACGCAAACTCGAGACTCTAGCAATGGCCTTAGGCTTGAATGAAACCAGAGCTCAAGCTTCCCCAGCAGCAGCAGACCATCAGAAGTGTGAGAGAGAATGCACATATCTGTGTGCAGCAGTTTGGACGTATACGAGTTCTGACTGCACCGGTTTCAGGAATGCAAAAAGGGGATTCGTATAACTAGGCACTGGCAGCAGAGAAATGCTCTTTCTGCCTCTGCTGTCAATAAATATGCGTATGTGCAAATCAGCGTGAGCCCGTACGACTGATGTTGCACTGCCACAGGTAAAGGACTGTCAGTAAAAGAATGATAGCAAAGACAAAAGCTTCATTAGAAATTGGTGTGCACACGTTTTTCCATTTGTCTTTACTTTCCACAGGGCCTTTCCTGTAACTGATAGAGGACAGGAATCTATGGTACAATGAGAGAAGTAAAAAACAGATTACACTATTTATTTTATAAAAACAACATGACAGTGCAAGAATTTTAAAATTAGACACAGATACAGATCCAATCTCATGTTTTAGTGTTCCCCATACACACAAATTTCAAATAAACCAGTATCAATATACTTAAAGTGAGGCCTTGTCTACACAGACATGCAGATTTTCCAAAACTATCTTTTTGTCGTTTTTAAAAATATCCTCCTAAACACTGAACCATTTATTTACATCTTCATCCACACAGAAACACCAAAAATGACCCAGGAAAATGCTGTAATCATGCCAGGTCTGTATATGGTGCTGTAATTATTATGCCAAGAATAGACACCAAAAACAGGAAACAAGGTGTGGATCGTGCACACAAAGTTTGTGCACTGGGTGTGAAATGAAAAACACAACAACAAAAAAGCACAGGACGCCCTTGGGCAGTTGGTTAAATAAGAGGTGAGGGTATGATGGTTTTGAAAAAAGTTGCATTTTGGTTGTCTACACAACAACACAAGGGTGGTGTTTCAAGATCGTTTTCACTGTGCATCTTGTTTTCAAAAAATGTTTTGGTGCTCTTAAATCATCATTTCAATATGAAAGACAAGCTGAAAAGACTAAAAATAAACACTTTCAGCACATTCACAAAAAACATACTGATTGCCACTAGACATTACAATGGTGTTTTTATGGTTGACGGGTCGCATAGGGCGCGAGAGAGCGCGCGGCCAAAGTGACGCAATCGCATAGTCCCCGCCCCCGTGCTTTGGCCGAACGCAGCCTCCCAGCGCGTGGTCGTGCACCTCCCAGATTTTGAAACTCTGCAAAGACTGCGCGCCACTCGTTGCAACTACACCCGGCTTTCAAGATGGACGTATTCGAAGGAAATCAGGCTGAACAGGTCCGAATGTACCGACATCTGTATGATAATAATAATAATAATAATGTCACATTTTTGTCATCTGTGTATGTTTCCATACAAGACGAAATTCGACTCTGCATTTAACCCAATCACCACCAGGTGGGGCAGTGGGCAGCTATAGAAAGCGCGCCGGGATGATCCCTCCATGCATCCATGCGTTTAATTATTTAAAATTAAAAATAAAAATAAAATAAAAAAATATATATATTTTGTCAATGAATACACATTAAATAATTCCAAATGGTCTGGCCGCTTCCTTTCATTGCTACCCCCCTGTTTGCTTTGCTTCCAGAGTGTATTTTCATATTTAAGCCTTTAACCAATCACATTTTAGCCATCTGGGAATGTAATGGACAAACACACCACCTTCTTCGACAACATTTTTGTGAGTTTAAAAGCATTAAACACACAATCTCTTCTTCCTCTAATAAAAGTTCCTGTAAACGACGAGTGTTCGCACTACGAGCAGCCATTTTGTTTGTTATGTGTGACGTCAACCGATTCTTGTTCTACACTCTCTCGTACTACATTCCCACTGGTTTCACACCATACTGCCATCTGTCGGTGAACAATGAACAGCGCGCAACTATAAACGCACACAGCGCGCGGCTTCAGAGCGCACGGACTCCGCGGAGCATGCGCGAATACCCAGAGCGCGACTATAACTTAGCCTTAATGCAACTCAAACCTCCACTGAAATGCCAGATAGCTCCATCCATTTGCCCCGTTCACACATCACAAAAATGACTGGGACACCGTAATCATTCAGCATGAACACTCAAAATGTAAGGGTAAGACAGTACGAGTATGGGATAATACAGTTATGGGACTCAGCCACAGGTCCAATTCCTTTTTCTAGTGTTAGACCACTAGATTTAAATTACCGGTAACCCTTTGGTCCTTCATTTTAAATCACAAGGGACACACCGGACGGTAGTGGCACCGTTGATAGAGCTGTCATTTCTCAGCAAGAACAATGCTGGATCTAATCCCAGCCTAGAACATTTCTGGGTTGAGTTTGCATTAAGGCTGCACGATTAATCGCATTTGCGATTATCTCACGATATGTTAAAACGCGATTCACTAATCGCACGGGCTGCGATTTGACTAGTCACGTGACTTGGGAGTGAGCCGACTGGCCGTGCGCAGCTCTGAGCGGAGCAAAACAGAGCAGAGCAGGGAGGAGGAGACCGTGCGCTCCAACACAGTTGCTTCAGGGTCGACAGAAGTCATAAAAGTTATAAATTCAGGTAAGTTAGCCCCATGTAAACGTGTATCTGAGCTTAGAGGCTGAAACACCGAGACCGCGGGAGATAAACAGAGTGCGAGCTGGTCATGTGACCGGGTCTGTTTTGACGGCGCTCTGTTAGCAGCTAGCTCAACAAGCTAACGTTCTGCGTGAAAAAGCGCATTAATTACCGGTATCTGATAAAAAAAACAAACAGTTGTGTCGTTAGTGATATGAATTAATACAGAACCAGTAAAAATAATCGCATTTTAAATCGCAATCGCAATTTATAGAAAAAAAAAATTGCGATTAGATTATTTTCCTAAATCGTTCAGCCCTAGTTTGCATGTTCTCTTCATGCATGCATGGGTTTTCTCCTGGTACTATGGTTTCCTCCCATGGACCAATAACATGCATGTTAGTCTAATTGGTAACTACTGTCCCATAGGTGTGAGTGAGAGAGTGGTTGTCTTTTTTTGTCTCTATGTGTCCCTGTGATGGACTGGAGACCTGTCCAGAGTGTACCCCGCCTCTCACACAGTGACTACTGGATATGGACACCAGTGATCTCCACGACCCAGAAAGGAAGAAGTGGGTAAAGACAATGGACGGGTGGAGGGAGAGACACTCCTTCAAGGTGCTGACATCTAACATCAGTTGGTTGAGTTTACAGTATAAGCACATTTTGCTGTTGTTGCTAATGCTAATTATCATGCTAAATGCCAAGTAGCATATCTAAAGCCATTTATTAGACTTGTTTCACAGAAGATATTTTAACTTCAAAAAACATGAAAAGCACAGGTGTGTTAACGAGGGCTGCATTTAATTAAAAAGAAGTTCTGCTTGTTGGCATTTTTACAGGACAACCAACATGTGTAGCTGCAAAAGTGGAATGCTACCCTCATTAACAATCCTGAGCTTTCCTCTTTCAAGGTCAAAATCATAAATTAAGATGGTAGATTATTCTACTTTATTAAGAATTTTATCTTTGCTATCACAGCCAAAGCAGTTTATGCCAAATGCCAGTGAATTATTAGGATTTTGATATTGAAATATGAAAAAAGTTCCAATTTATTTTATGCAGATCCAAGACAGACTTCATCAAAGCAGAAAAGTGTTTCACATAAAATAAATTTGGATTAGCTCAGTGTTATTTTGTCTGTAAGTCTTTGGCCCAGAAACCATCATATCAGATATGAGTCAATGCTCATTATTTTTAAACAAACACAGCTGTGTTGATCTTTGTTTCTCAAGCATACAGCATTTTAAAAATCCCAACAGGTTTTCTTCTATATTAAAAATCCTTCATGTGAACTATCTGGGGTTTTATCTGTTGCTAAGAAAACCCAATCAGTTGAAAAATGTCACCAAAGTTTTTGGTAATATTTTTAAAAGTCTAAATTACTAACTATCCTGTTTAACATAGAGACAAAAAAACTGAGGAAAGCAGCAATTCTTAATTTAAAAGCGATGCAAATTATTTCTTAACTACAGTACTGTAGTTTGCTAAGATGGATAAGATGGGCAAATCTTTGGGACTGACTGAAATGGTCCGGTCAAAAACAACAAACTGTTTTTCCTATTAAAAAAAATACACTATCCTGCCATAACCTGTACACAGCCAAAGGGAAATCCCTTGTTGTTGGATTAATCCATGAAGTTGTCACAGAGGAAGATTAGTCTTGACATTGTTCCATGTTTCCTGATATGTAAATTAATTCCTCAAAAAGTCTGCTATGTTAAAAAAAAGTAATACATTTTGACGTCCAAAATGTACCTTTCTATCAAAATATTTTAGTTAAAACCAAAAAATAAGGTCTAATCCCAAATAAAAGTACAATTAAATTAATGAAACTTATATTTCACAAAATCTGACAGTTTCACTGTGACCTGTTTTTATTATTGTTGTTGTTAGATTATGGTAACCATTCATATTATTGTGCAAATGTTGATTCAGAATTCACTTTATTATCTAGATGACATGATTTAACCATTTTTGTTGTTAACTCACTTTATTGTTTTTGCGTTTTAATTTTTTCAAACCGTTTTTGCAGTCTAGCACTTTCTGCATATTTTGTGCTGTTTTAGTCATTCAAACATTTACCGGTAGCTCATTCGAAATATGGGAGCTATGACTTTTGGTTATTTGTAACTTCTACAGATTTCAAAATACAGGTATTGAACGTTATTTACAAAAATTATTGCGATTTCTTCCAACCCCCCCATGACTTTAGCCTCTAGCTAGCTATTGCTTCTTTTAACTAGTTTTTCACTATATTTAGCTTCTAGGTAGCCTTTTACTACTTTTAGCTTTAAAAGGGATTGTGACATGATGTTGGAAATCTGCATATTTGTCACAACATATATATCTTATATCATTCAGCTCTGTTCGTTTTTACAAAATAAATTATAAATATATTAAAATTTCACTACAAGTTATGGTAGTTTTTTCTCTGGGACACGCCCCTAAAAATCTGCGCACTTCCGCAAAACGTCATTGTGACGTACCCGTGGGTAGCCGCTGCTCAACGCGCATGTAAATAATAATGGCGGAGCATGTCGAACAAACACAACCTATTGTTAGTACATGAATGTATTAAAGCAATCGAAGGGTTATTATTCATCCTAGTTATTGGACACTCGATCAATTGAAAAGTGATTTAGACACGGTTTATTTTTTACACAGTAGCTACGTGGGCTTAGCTTCTTGATGTGGCTTCTTTGTTCTTGGGCTGAGCTAACAGAGTCCCGGTCGCGTCTGAGATCTATCATTTTAAGACAGTAAATCATACAAAACTCTCATTAATAAACCCTCCCTGAATAAAAAAACTTATTGATGTTACTTGATCGCGCAGACATAATTTAAAAATACATAAATAGCAACGTGGCCTGTATCTCGGCTAGTGCGTTAGCAGCTATCTCGGCTAGTATGTTAGCAGCGAACAAACACATTCTATTGTTAGTACATGAATGTATTAAAGCAATCGAAGGGTTATTATTCATCCTATACAGTTATTGGACACTCGATCAATTGAAAAGTGATTTAGACACTGTTTATTTTTTACACAGTAGCTACGTGGGCTTAGCTTCATGATGTGGCTTCTTTGTTCTTGGGCTGAGCTAACCCAGTCGTGTCTGAGATCTATCATTTTAAGACAGTAAATCATCCAAAACTATCATTAATAAACCCTCCCTGAATAAAAAAAACTTATTGATGTTACTAAAACAGTACACACCTCCGATTATGTTTACACAAAGACTTACTCTTTTCCTACGGTAGCTTCCCTGCGTTGTTTTGACGTGGTAGCTCCTGTGGCACTTTCTTCTGTAGATTTTCTTTTAAAAATAGTAGGAATAGCATCCGGTTTTAAAAGTCTTCTGAATCTTACTGGTAATCCTAAAGATTATTTTATACCAGGTCTTTCCTGAAAACAACTGGCAGTAAAATGGTCGCTGCAGACATACACCATCGGTCCCTCTTCTCTGTACTACTTATCCATTATAGGTGAAGTTTCTCATCTTTTGGAAATTTGTGAAGGCTCACTTGTTCACTGCTGATATTAGAACACCCAAATGTGCTACAACGTGACGGCATTTTTCAAGTTACACAAAAAAAAGAGGCGATCTTTCAGGAAATGTATCTGTATGGAAAGCAGTTAACACACCAAACAAACGGGCAAGGCTCTGCCTTATGCCCAGTGCCCACATGTACGTCACGATGACGTTTTGCGGAAATGCGCAGATTTTTAGGGGCGTGTCCCAGAGAAAAAACTACCATAACCTGGAATGAAATTTTAATATATTTATAATTTATTTTGCAAAAAACGAACAGAGCTGAATGATATAAGATATATATGTTGTGACAAATGCTATGTTGTGACAAATGTGCAAATTTCCAACATCATGTCACAATACCTTTAATAACTCCATTTCAGCTTCTTCAGCAAAGTCATTCATCACAAAAAATGCAATTTCTCTAGATCCTCACACAAGCAACCTCCGATGTGAGAGAACTTTATACAAAAAAACTTGTAATCATGTGAGAACCTAAGCTTCCAGGGGAAAGCGTCTGTGGGCCGGCTATGTCCTCCGGTTTCCTTGGGGATTACCGGAGGTGGCATTTCTTCAAAGCTGGGTCGAATCCCTTGCTTTCATGGCTGATTCGAGTGAGTCACATGTGCTGCAACCACACCCTCGGCGCACACAGGTGAGGCCCTGTTAGATCATAGTTTTTCCAATCGGTGAGGCAGGAGATGGTGTGTCATATACTTTTATCTTAACCAATGTCTGGTGTTCCTAATAATAAATACAGCACATGGAAAGGAAAACTGATGAAATGCAGACAAAGTTGTGAAATAACTGAACCATCAGTGTCTGAGAATCAAATTAGCAAGAGAAAATCTCTGCGGGAGAGAAAGTTTGTAGATATCTTAAATATGAGTTCAACTCAACAACTGATCCATAGAATGGTGTGCTCTGTTTTTCCTCAGCACACAGACGGGATTGTTCAAGGTAACCTGAGATAAGCAGAAGCTTGGAATCTGGAGAGACATTGAACAGGATTGTCTGATGATTTTTCATTCATTCATTCAACCTTTATTTATACAGGCTAGCCTCGTTGAGTCACGGGGACTCATTTACAAGAGGGACCTGTCTCACTCACACCAAACAACCATCCACTCTCACACTCACACCTAGGGTCAATTTAGAGTCACCAATCAGCCTAACAAGCATGTTTTTTGGTCTGTGGGAGGAAACCGGAGTACCCGGAGGAAACCCACGCATGCACGGGGAGAACATGCAAACTCCACCCAGAAAGGCCCCGGACCGGGATTTGAACCGGCAACCTTCTCGCTGAGAGGCAGCAGCTCTACCAGTTGTGCCACCGTGCTGCCCACCGTGCTGCCCCATGCTGATGATGCATAGCTGAAGTTTGACAGATAACTTTGTGTTGTCTTCATGTACAAATTCCTGCTAACGGATTCTTTCCATAGCCAAAACTTTGTCTTTTGGGTTCTCGTGTGAACTGAAAATCAAATTTTATTTTATTGTTTTAAACAATTAGTTAGTCTGCATCAGTAAGACATTATTCATGACCAGAGGTAAAAGATGAAACGATGAAGTATCCTGCTCTCACCGTCCGGATTTCAGGACAGCAGCAATATGCAAATTTGTCATGCTTTACAATACATACAATCACAAATACTTGTTTTACATATGCAGGAAATAACCAAGTTCAATGGCAAAAACAATTCAGATTACAAACACAATATTATAAATAGAATAACCATCTTGGAGTCTACTTATAAAAAACAAAATTGCTTCATACCCAACCCTGGTCACAGGCTGTCGCACCACCTCAAGCGCAAATTGTACTGTGTATAAACTATAACTACCACTTCCAATATTGTGCATAAGAAACAGCAACAAGGTAACAATTAGCATCTATCCCGCCTCGCGCTACCAGTGTAAAATGGGCTGGTGGCAGAAAGTTTAGGGATACAAACTTACAAATGTCACTTCTAATTGTACCATTTCTACTGGCACAGTTTACTCCAAATAGCTTTTAGAGACATTAAACGGACTGCGGTTTAGTAAAATTCATAAAAGAGCAACTATTTGTGTGGCATTAGTTTGGTCAGATTTGGTTTAAATTTGGGACTTGATTGAGCACATTTTGCAGAGATGACTGTACACTGTAAAAAAAAATCCGTAAAAAAACAGGTAAATGTTTATGTTTATTAAATTTGTTCTTTTTTTTTTACAAAAGAAACAATACAAGACAATCCCATAAATGATAATGTACAAAATATTCAAAAAAATGAAAGGTAGCAGAAAGAAGAATAAATCTTATTATATCTGCCCCTTTTTTCCAACAATCAGATTAAACAATAATAATCTTCAACCAACAGTACAAAATGACTAACTCTTTCTAATTTTCTAACTAATACAATACACATTACGCTATTTCATATATTTTTTTAACACATTCGTTTTGATCATTTTCTTAAATGTAAACATTGACTTGGCATTTTTAACTACATTCTCCAAGCCATTCCATAATCTAATTCCCTGGATTGAGGTAGAACGTCCCTTCAAACTAGTTCTGAATTGTGGTTTTACAAACATCTCTGTCCCCTTAAGATTATAACAACTTTGTCTTTTAACAAAATGCATTTGGATATTTAAAGGTAATGCATTATTTTGAGCCCTATACATAACTGATAAAATATTATAGTCTACCAAATCATGGAACTTCAATAACTTCAGTTGATAAAATAATGTACTTGATGGATGACGGTAATGTTTTCTAGTGATAATTCTTACAGCTCTTTTCTGTAATACAAAAATAGGCTTTGTGATTGTTTTACACGCTTTCCCCCAAACATCAATACAATAGATTAAGTGTAAAATGTACTGTGGAAGTGTGAAGGAATTTTCCGTTATCATTTTTTACAGGGGTTTCTCCATTATTATTTTTTTGCGCAAAGCACCCTGGGAACAAGAAACTTTGAGAAGAAGCGCAAAAGAGGACTCCATTTACCTGGCACCCTAGATTAACAGATATTTATGTAAATTATACTTTAAAAAAACTGTTAAATTACAGGAAAAATCCGTTTTAGGGTTTACGGAAATATCTGTAAAAAAAACGGAGAATGTACTGGCAGAAAATTACCAGGACATTTTCCGTTTTTTTACGGATTTTTTTTTTACCGTGTAGCATTCCTTTAAATGACTGCATATTGCCAGCCACCTTGCATGCCAAAGTGTTAAAAGTGTCCGTTAGTACCTGGAGTATTTGTTGTGGACAACTCTCAACTAAAGTAGTCCCTCACGTAGGGCTGGGCGATATGGAAAAAATCATATATCACGATATGGACTTTTTTATATCACGATAACGATATATATCACGATATATACAACACGATGTGTGTGTGTGTGTACAGCAAAAATTTGGACCAAGTTTTTTTATTTTATTATTTTACTACAGATAGTTACAATTATAAGAATGTGAACAAAAAGAACAAGGAAATTTGGACCAAAGTAGAAACTAGATCTACCTAAGATCTACCTTAATTCAAGGAGTACGATTATGGAATGACTTAATGCCAAATGACAAATGTTAAGGAAGCCAAATCATTCCTTGTATTTAAAGGGGACCACACATTCAAAATTCACTTTTTAATGTTTTTTTTACTGAACTTTGGGTATGTACTTCATAAAAAAACAGTCCTAGTGCTAAAAAAATGCACCCAGTGGTTTATTTACTCTAAGTAGATTTATTTATCTTAGATAGAAACACTCCGATTGCACTTCCTGCGGTTTGTGACGTCACAAACCGCAGCCACAACCCACACCAAACCTGAGTCCAGCCCCTCACCTAGCAACCCCTGGTGCGGCTCAACCCACTTCAGTATAAAAAACGTCACGGTTGCCGAGCAGTTTAGGAACTGACCTGGCGGTCATTTATTTATTTATTCATTTATTTAGCCCCCGGGGGGGCTATGGGCTCAGCCCTGCTCCAGCCAGCAGCACATCTTGAGTAAAACCAGAATGTTTTATTACCTTGTTTGAATGAACTCTGTCTCGTTGAAACTGTGCACACACACTCTCGCGGTTTGGACTTGTTTCTTATATGATGAAGGACTGCTCTTGCACAACTGTCAGTTTGGTCGAGCGGTTACGACACTTGAGCGGCACGCAGGAGACCAGAGTTCGCATCTTGTCAACGGCATCGTTTTTTTTCCCCCTTTTTATTTAAAGCCTTTTGTTTCGGAGAAATCGGGGTGAAACTAGATATATACATCGACATAATAATACTTTATAATTGTTATTTTTACGTTTTAGTTCAATTTTTAGTGTAATATCGCTCCCAACGCGTAGCCGGCAGAAAACTGTGCACACACACACACTTACTCGCGGGACAACAGTTTGTACCATCAAGCACCACTGATCGATATATTTTCAGATTAGCAACTTATTTATTTTAAGAATACCTTTCACTTCATCAAAATCTAATCAAAACTTCAGCGTTCTAAATGTAGGTGGTTGTGATTGTTTCTTATACGATGAAAGACTGCTTTTTGCATAACTGCCCGTTTGGTCTAGAGGTAGTGAACTGGACTCGTAATCAGAAGGACACGGGTTCGCTTCCCGGTCACGGCATCTTTTTTTTTTTTTTTCCGGAGAGATCGGGCTGCAGTTAGCTGCTGGCTTTTGAGGACAGTGTGGGTCCGGTCCGGTCAGAGGTTAGGTTGCCTCATATGGACAAATTAACTGGAAACACTCTTTGCGTTTGTCTGGATTGGATGTGCAGCCAGCCGTGGACCAAAGCGCTGCATGCAACTAGCAGGAGCTACGCGGGCTGTTTGTTACCGAAGGAGGAGGAAGAGCTCGGATTCGGGAGGGCATGATAAAAAGGAGCAGCTAATGGCGGCGCACACAAACAGCTTTCGGTAAGTTATTTTTTAAGCTAGCACTAACAGTAAGTCAAACGAGTAATAAAAAAAGGCTAATTTTAAAACAACAACAGATTTGAGATACTGGCAGTTACAGAGGGCGGAGACAGAGTTTTGACGGGCGTGGACTTCAGAGCTCATTATCATAAACAGGTCGTTTAGAACGGAAGTTAGAAATGGCAGAATTAAAAAGGGTATAATTTATTATCTAAGAATTATTTTTTGTATTAAATTGAATGAACGGGGTCTGGATAGCACACAGACATACCATAAAAATTAAAAAAAACAATATGTGGTCCCCTTTAAGAAACTGGTAAAAAATGAATTGTTAAAAAAAAAAAAATGAATCTAATTTAATGTGTGATATATGTGAATTGAAAATTGACTGAGTTATTTACTTATTTTGTTATTATAGAAAATATTGTTTGAACTGTTATTAGATGAATAAGGAGCAGATTTAATAAGATTTATTCTTCATCTGCTACCTTTCATTTTATTATTTTTTTTCTATTATGAATACGTTAATTGTTGTATTTCATTTTATAAAATGAATAAACTAACAAACAAACAAACAACTCCTTTTCTACTTTGGTCCAAATTTTTCCTGCAGGTGGCGGTAAAACAACAGCTGCTAATGAAACTCACGAAGAAGAAATCCGCTCTGAAGTTTGAGTAAACAAAGCAAGAAACAGAAAAGAGAAAACGTTGCGTTTGATTGCGGTTCTGTTGTGTCTCTGGTCTGTTTTGTATTGGTTAACTGGACCCGAGTTCGGACTCGGTTGGACTCTGGGTTCGTGTCCTCTGGACCCATTTTGTCTCCGAGTTTCAGCGGAGCGAAATAATGGAAGCTAACAAGGTGAGCTTCCCCCTCTTTTTGGTAAAAGTTATTCTTCTTGGGCTGCCTGTGCAGCTGTTTTCTCCTTGTTGAGATCTATGGTTGAGACACCGGCTTCATGCGCCTGCGTCTCTGTTGCTCTCGAGTTTAACCACGTAAAGCATGTGTCGCAAACCCGCGCGTGCGTCAAACATAAAGCCGCGCCGTCATCTCGCAAAACCACAATATGAAGCTTATTTGCGACAGTTATTTTTTTATTCTTATTTATCACGATAGAGACGATAGAAGGAAAGTAGCACGATAGACACGTTTCTATCGTCCCCACGATAACTATCGTCATATCGCACAGCCCTACCCTCACGTACCTGGAGTATTTGTTGTGGACAACTCTCAACTAAAGTAGTCCCTCACTACTTCGTGGTTCGACTTTTGCTAACTCTCTCTTTCGATTTAATAAGATTTTACATGACACACAATTGTCAACTTTAATATTACTCACGTGATTGGGATGGTACGGGATACAAAGTTAATGAAAAACTTTGGACAGGCGCCAACATTTTGTCGTTTTCTTTCAATAAATCTTTACTTTAATGCAAGTCAAAAGAACTACACTACCCAGAAGCCAACAGTGCTTCCAGCCGCTGCTTTCTGCTGAAATGGAGGGAACGTTTTACAAGGCAAAGTCTGAAGTAACAATACTGTATATCTATTAAGCTGACAGAACTGGCAGGAAAGTTGCAAATAATCCTAAAGCATCCTGAAGTTCAATTATCCACGCACACATCAACCTGGACAGGGCAGTGGACTTCATCGCTGCAGGGTAGGTCTGCCGAACAGGAAACAAGCCTGACCGGAACTGAACTGCTGGTCTGCAGAGCTGGTGAGCACCCATATAAAATGTTGCTTTACTGTACAGTATACTGTATATATGAATGTTGTTAAAATTACGTAGTTTTAAGAGTTTAGAGCATTGTTAAGAACATTGCAAGACAGTGAGAAGGGTTTATAAAGCCTTAAAATATATAAAAATACTAAAATAAATACAGGTAGTCCTCGGGTTACGACGGTCTCGAGTTACGACGTTTCGTGGTTACAACGCATCTCCCATTTACTATGAAAAGCCTTATTTCGAGTTACGCAGTTTTACGTCATAAACGTCGTGACGCAGCGGCGGAAGAATACAGTATTGTACTGTACGCGGTGCAGCGGCGGAGGAATACTGCACTGTACTGTGAACGCGGTTTTACGTCGTAAACGTCGTGAAGCAGCGGCAGAGAATATTGTACTGTACGCGGTGCAGCGGCATTGGAATACTGTACTGTGAACGCGGTTTTACATCGTAAACGGAATACGGCGGATGGACCGAGGACGACGACGTCACCAGCATCCCAGTAGGCCATTAACTCTTTTTTCCTTCATTATGGCTCCCAAACGTATGTGTTTTTTGATAATTATGTAGGGTACTGTGTTAGGATAGGCTAAGCGCTTGGTAATACAGTACTGTACGTGTATGGTGCAGTATGTACGTATGTCCGACTTATGTCGAAAATCGGTTTACGACGACGCCTAGGAACGGATCTACGTCGTAAGTCGAGGACAACCTGTATACCGTTCTACATCGTGGTTTTTCCACCTAACGTGGTGATGTCTGGAACGTAACCCCTGTGATTTATGTAACATGTCTATAAATGTGCTTGCTGGTAGAGTTTTTTGATGTCTTAAATCATGTCCTGATAAGGACAAGGTGTGAAGAAATCTTTTTTGTAATACCACTATCCTCTCCTCGTGGCCTTTTACCTTTTTCCTATCTAAAAGAATAAAAGACTGTGCTGTTGTAGCACCACTTATCTTTTGGATGACTGTACGAACATATTCTCACTGTATTTTGGTACAATGATAATAAAGCTGATTCTGATTATCGAGGGACTACAGTACTGCAACACCAAAATTAAGTTCAATATCTGTAAGAACAAAAACCTTCTGTTAAGGCAGTAACTGGAACTGGCTGTAACTACTAGGCATGTAACGAGATCTCGTTGTACGAGATCTCGCGATATTAAACTCCTGCGATATCTCTCGTTGAGAGGTAACGTTGTCTCGCGAGATGCTAATGCTAGCGCTAGCAGAGCCCCTAGCAAGTCAGCGTCACGGACAGCATGGCTTCGCCGGATGAAGTTGCTATAGAAGACGCCCCAACTACTGATGGAGGGTCCCGGTGCCGCCCGCAGACGCCTCTACATTGATGGAGGGTCCCGGCGCTGCCGACGCTGCCCCGAATGTAAAGACACGCGTGTAAACACCGGTGTGACCGGTGTTGCCAGATAGAGTCCCACCCACCCAAAGCACTCTTTACCCGCAAAAGTCAGAAGGAAAATCGCGGTGAACCGCCCAATCTGGCAACACTGGTGAGTGACGGCTGCAGATTCAGCGCTGATGCGGATATTTATGTTCAATTTTTGGAAAGTCCTGCGTGAATATCTATTTTTTTTAAAGGGGACCACATATTGGTTTTTTAAATTTTTATGGTATGTCTGTGTGCTATCCAGACCCCGTTCATTCAATTTAATACAAAAAATAATTCTTAGATAATAAATTATACCCTTTTTAATTCTGCCATTTCTAACTTCCGTTCTAAACGAGCTGTTTATGATAATGAGCTCTGAAGTCCACGCCCGTCAAAACTCTGTCTCCGCCCTCTGTAACTGCCAGTATCTCAAATCTGTTGTTGTTTTAAAATTAGCCTTTTTTTATTACTCGTTTTACTTACTGTTAGTGCTAGCTTAAAAGATAACTTACTGAAAGCTGTTTGTGTGCGCCGCCATTAGCTGCTCCTATTATCATGCCCTCCCGAATCCGAGCTCTTCCTCCTCCTTCGGTAACAAACAGCCCGCGTAGCTCCTGCTAGTTGCATGCGGCGCTTTGGTCCACGGTTGCACATCCAATCCAGACAAACGCAAACTTCACAGAGTGTTTCCAGTTAATTTATCCGTATGAGGCAACCTAACCTCTGACCGGACCGGACCCACACTGTCCTCAAAAGCCAGCAGCTAACTGCAGCCCGATCTCTCCGAAAGAAAAAAAAAAAAAGATGCCGTGGCCGGGACGCGAACCCCGGTCATTTGGGTGCGACACCAGTGTATTAACTCACTGACCTACAGGTTCAGTTGAACAACAGCAGTCCTTCATCGTATAAGAAATACATACAACCACCTACTTTTAGAACGCTGGAGTTTTGATTAGATTTTGATGAAGTGAAAGGTATTATTAAAATAAATAAGTTGCTAATCTGAAAATATATCGATCAGTGGTGCTTGATGGTACAGACTGTCGCCCCGCGAGAGAGTGTTGTGTGTGCACAGTTTTCTGCCGGCTGCGCGTTGGGAGCGATCGCTATTACACAAAAAATTGAACTAAAACGTAAAAATAACAATTATAAAGTATTATTATGTCGATGTATATATCTAGTCTCACCCCGATTTCACCGAAACAAAAGGCTTTAAAAAAAAGGGAAAAAAAAAGATGCCGTTGACAGGATGCGAACTCCGCTCTCCTGCGTGGCGTTCAAGTGTCGTAACCGCTCAACCAAACTGACAGTTGTGCAAAAGCAGTCCTTCATCATATAAGAAACAAGTCCAAACCGCGAGAGTGTGTGTGCACAGTTTCAACGAGACAGAGTTCATTCAAACAAGGTAATAAAACATTATGGTTTTACTCAAGATGTGCTGCTGGCTGGAGCAGGGCTGAGCCCATAGCCCCCCCGGGGGCTAAATAAATGAATAAATAAATAAATGACCGCCAGGTCAGCTCCAAAACTGCTCGGCAACGGTGACGTTTTTTATACTGAAGTGGGTTGAGCCGCACCAGGGGTTGCTAGTTGAGGGGCTGGACTCAGGTTTGGTGTGGGTTGTGGCTACGGTTTGTGACGTCACAAACCGCAGGAAGTGCAATCGGAGTGTTTCTATCAAAGATAAATAAATATACTTAGAGTAAATAAACCACTGGGTGCATTTTTTTAGCACTAGGACTGTTTTTTTATGAAGTACATACCCAAAGTTCAGTAAAAAAAACATTAAAAAGTGAATTTTGTATGTGTGGTCCCCTTTAACAAAGTTGAACGTTCTAAGGACTAAGGAGATTCAATCAGTACTGTAAAATGAAGACATCAGTTGGGTTTGTAATACATGTTAAAACAGAATAAAAGCCTTTTTGCGGCATAAAACCGATCTTTGAAGTTTTCTTGAACTAATGTTAAAATCTCGTCTCGTTCTCGCGAGATCTGTGATTTTCTCGTCTCGTGAGTTTTGTGTATCGTTACACCCCTAGTAACTACCGTACCCATCATTACACCCTGTATTCACTGGTTAACTGCAAACTGGACATCATTAACTTCATGCACACTCTCACACTGGTACATTTTCATTTTTAAATCCCTTCTTGGTGTGCTGCCTTCATACATCTCCTCGTATACGTCACTTTCTGAGTGCAGCTACAGCGTGCACTCTCAGGACATAATTACATGCAGTGTACCCTCAGTGCAGACCGAACTAAGCAAAAGGGTGTTCTCCTACTCCGCTCCTGTATCCTGGAACACATTGCAAAAAGATCTGAAGCTCTTCACCTTGACCTCGCTAAGGGATTTTAAACAACTGCTAAGGTCGTAGCAAAAACCAACTCAGGCATGTTCCTGTTTTTAGTATTTTACCTTTATAATATAGCAGTTGTTTTGTTTTATTATATAGTTTCTTTCATTTACTTTTCATTTTATACGCTTTTTTATGATTATCTACTGTTGTCATCTGTTATTTGTTTAAAACAGGTCTCTTTATTGTAAATGAGTCCTTGAGACTCAATGAGACTACTGTAACCTGTTTTTTTATTTTATTTACTTTTTATTTATAAAAGGTAGTCTCGAGCCACGAGAACTCATTTTCAAGAGATTATAAATAAATCCCTCTCTCCCTCTCATATATATATATATATATATATATATGTATATATATAGGTAGTCCTCGACTTACGACAGCCTCGACTTACGACGTTTCGTGGTTACGACACGCTTCTCCATTAAAAATAATAATAATACATTTTTGAATTTTTTTATTTTGAAGCCGATTTACGCAGTTTCCGGTTTCACGTTTTGCTAGCTGTGGAGGCTACAGCTGCCTGTACTCTCTTAAAAAAAGCTAAGTCTGGTCCTCTGGACATTCAAAAAACAAAACAAAACTTGTTGGAGCAAGCTGGACAGGCAGAAACAGGCAGCAGCTGTGGAAAAGTAGCTGTTTTATGGACGGCGGTTTTACAACGTAAACGAATGGAGAATCCTGAGGAGGGAGGAACAAAGGAAATGGCTTCACCAGCATTCCAGAGTAGGAAATTAACTATTTTTTCCCTTCATTATGGCTCTGAAATGTATGTGTTTTTTGATAATTATATAGGGTACTGTGTTAGGATAAGCTAAGTGCTTGGTAAAATACAGTACTGTACGTATAAGACGCAGTTTGGACGTATGTTTCGAGTTACGCCGAAATTCGCTTTATGACGCCACGTAGGAACGGATCTCCATCGTAACTCGAGGACTACCTGTATATATACAGTATATATTATATATTTATATAA
>JBBPBX010010795.1:0-17391 GCA_038048925.1 Garcialebias charrua | reverse complement strand
ATATGTGTGTGTGTGTGTGTGTGTGTGTGTGTGTGTGTACCTTCTTTTTTTTTGTGTGAATGCAGCTTATATTCGGCTGCGCTCAATAGTCTGGAAATTACGCTAAATCCCTCCACTACGTTTAAGTAGCAATTCTGCAAAAGGAACACCTGCCTTTGGAGGTTTTTTGGGGCATGGAAGAGGCCCCAGGGAAGACCAGAACTCGCTGCAGGGATTGTTAATCTTTTCTGCACTTGGAGGGTCCCCCCAGGAGGAGCTGGAGAGTATAGCTGGATAGAGAGATGTCCGGGTTTCTCTCTTAGACCTGTTACCTTCATAACACAGCTAGAGAAGAAGAAGTTAGAGATAACTGAATGTGTTTCATAAACAAAGCACAAAGCATGCAGTCAAACACGGTGGCAGTTGTATCATTATGTGTGGGTCGGTCCTTTACTGAAACAGCAGTAGGGAATATATCAAGAGAGGAAGATGAATTCATTTACGGTAAATGTGATAATAATGCACATTGTAATAAAAATAACTGGCTTAAGACAAATATTTTCAAAGCTTTTACATTATTCAGGTTCTGGACCCGAACCTGTCGGGTTATCTCTGCACAAAAAAATGCTGCAGTTTCAGTCTCGTTCAGTTACATGTTCTCTGATAAGAATGCCTCATAAATTGGTGATTAAATGGCCATTTAAAGGAATATGTCTACTACAAAAGTATTTTAATTTACTATTTGTTTTTCTTTCGGCTGCTCCTTTCTTCAGTGGTCTCCACAGTGAACCTACTAATTTTCATACTCTTATACCACTATGCAAAAACTCAGGACAGTGTTAGTTTTACTATTTTATGCTTATGTCTATTATTATATGTTTCAGTGTTTCAATGTTTAGATGTTTACTGTTGCACCGAGGGACTGAGAGAAACGCAATTTCGGTCCTGTGTATGTCCTGTACAGTACATATTGCAGATCTGACAATAAAGTTGACTTTGACTTGCTTGAAAGATTTTGCAGTTGTACAAAGTACACCGGATGCCCTTCCTGGGCTCAAACCTGCAACCTCAGCTCTGAGCTGCTGCCTCTGAAATTCACCATTTCTGGTTCCAAACTGTGAAGAAAGTTGTACTGTACTTTTCTTTATGGGGGTTCTAATGGATTTATTTGTAATATTAATAATTTGGCATTTAAATAGTGTGCCTATAAGTAATTGTGATTAAACTAATGTTTTTTTTTACATGATGCACACTCCAAAAACAATGCATAATTCTGTTTTATGGAATTTTTATTGTTACATTTGAATTATGGAAAGACACGGCGGTTTAATATAGATCAATAAAACAAATATTTATGCATGTCTACCTTCAAATAATTTTTTTATTACAAAAAAAAAAGAAAAATACATTTCAATTATATGCTTCCTTCTAATGCAGCTATTTAAAACACATTTACTTTAAACTTTGACCTAAATTGATGTCTTTGTCAGCCAAAGTGTTCCATCTTTGGATGCAGAACAGACAAATCCTGCAGGTTTTGAGATAGTATAGTTAAAAGGGCCGCGACACATGAATGGTGTAAAGCCATCTACCCCCGTCCAGAATGGAGGGAAGTCTTTATGCCATAAAAAACTCTGTGAAAGCCTGTTCCTCTCAGGATTTATAGCTATAGGAAACCCTCAATCCATGCGACATTTACTGATATGAGCTCACAGATTAAGACAATCTGGAGGCAGTACAGATGTGATGTGTTTATTTCATAGAACAACTCATATTTTTAAATGTAATTATGAGGCTAAGTAAAAAAAAAACCTAAGTATTCATTTGTGGAAACAATTATTTGTTAATGTTTGATTATGAATTCCAGAGCAATCAGAAAAACAATACATCTGCAACATGTCTATTATTTAGAGAATACAAAAACTTGTTTAATCTGTTATTATAACACTTTACATCTGTTCTAATCAATTAAAGCTTTTGCTTTTGAGATTAATTATTAATTTACAGTATAATAAAATTGGAACAAAACAGGCTGTTCACTGTGAGACTGCACATTGCAGATGACGAGTTTAGAAAGTGCTTAAAATCACCTAAAAACAGACTGAGGATGAACCATGTCAAGCAAGGTGTTGCAAAAAAATATGTAATACTATTTCTTAAAAAGCTGCTTATAACATTGTTTGAAATTAACACATATAATTGGAGGGCCAAAAGTAGTCTTTGGACAGTCTCCATCTGGCCCGCAGTATCCTTAATTGAAACAATAACTTTTAAATAAGTTGATGAAAACCCACTTTTTATCAATGAAACTTAAAGACTATAACATCTTGGGCAGATACATTAAAAACTGTTGGATTAAAAGGCTAATTCTTTATTTTAAATTGTGTTTCCAGAATTAGACTGAACCTTAATGATGCCAAAAAGCAAAATTTATTTTTTATTTTTTGCATATTTAAGCTAACATACAGTATGTTGTCACAAAATCCAGTTTACAAAAAGTTTCTTACTGGTATATTCCTAAAGAGTACTGGGAAGACATATTTTAGCATGCTAACTGTGCTATACAAGGAAAAGCCAGAATAAATTGTTCCAGATTAGCCTATGTCTTGAAGAAAACATATTTTTCAATTCTCTATGTGGCCCTGCTTCAAATATCTTGATTTAGCCATCTGGGAAGAAAATGTTGCCCACCCCTGAACTTTGAAAGTTACTTTGTACTTTCAGCTCAATGAAAGATTCTCATATAAAAATAACAAATGTATCAAGATTTTTCCACTTTTCTTCCCATGTTTTTCTAAAAAAAAAAGCTGCTTTCCACACAAGAGTTAAAGAGTTGCAGTTCAGTGTTTGACAATAACAGTGTGCTATATTTGACTCTGCACAGCAGCAACAAACAAGTCAAACTAGAGAAATTGAATTTCCAGCAAAAATGCAGTGAATGCTTATTGCTGAAGAACTTGCTGAAAACAGCAAAAATTAGCTACAAAAATGCTGAAATATAGCTGAAATGGACGAACAATCCTAAGTTAGCAGAAGAAAGCAAAGAACATATGTGTGCTAAATTAGGTTTAAGTAGAAATGAGCCCAAAAACTAGTCAATTCGCTCAAAAAGCTGAAATTAGAAGAAAAAAAAAAAAAAGCTGAAAAGTACTGTAACTGAAAAGGCTTAAACTAAGAAAATAAGCTTAAACTACCAGAAGAAAAGAGGAAGGAGCTTAAATTAGCTAAAAATAAAAAAAAGTGGAATTAGCTTTAAAAAAAAAGCTAAAATTAGCACAAAACAGCTACCGGTAAATAGTAACGGAAATAGCAGAAAAAGCTGAAACAATCAGAAATTAGCTGAAAAGAGCATATCAAGCTGAAATTATTACAAAGTTAACACTGTATGCTGAAAGTCACAGAAATTACCACAAAAATTAAATATACAGTATCTGCAAACGAACAAGTATAAGGAAGTGGGGAGATAGCACAGTTTTGCCCAATGCTGAAAGAAGCAGAGATGGGCACAAAAAAGTGGAAATTGTCTGAAAAAGGCTGAAATTAGCTAAAAACAGCTGAGAAGTATCTAAAAAGGCAGAAAGAAGCTGAAATTACCAAAAAGATGTGGAAAGAGCAATTTTTTCCTGAATTAGGAAAAGGTTGAAATGAGTGCAAAATCTGTGGAACTAGCTGAAAATGACCAAATTAGCACAAAAAGCTAAATACTGTAGTAGCTGAAATCACAGAAAATTCCTAAACTTGCAGAAATTAGCTGAAAGGAGCATAGCAAGCTGAAATTAGCAGAAATAAGTTAGAAGAAGCACACAAATGTTGTAGTTAGCAGAAAGAATCTTGAAGCAGCACAAAATAGCTGAAAAAACAGCTGAAAGTAGCTGAAAAACCCTGAAAAAATGTTTACATTTGCACAAGAAAGCTGAAAGAAGCTGAACCAGAACAAAATGTGAATGGCGTGAGTGGTAAAAGGTTGTAAACATATCTAAAGATTTAAATGAGCTCAATTCATTTCCTATAACAAAAAAGTGGCAAAAAAGGCTAAATATAAATAAATAAAAAAGCTAAAGTTGCACCAATGCCAAAAGTAGCACTCTTCTGAATGAGCGGAACATTTTGATATGTACAGTATATGATTTACTTTGTATGAAATAGCACAAAAATTGTGCAACGAGAAAGATGACGAAAAACATACAGAAGAAAAACGGATCACAATACAGTAGTGTGAATTCTTCATAAACATTCACACACAATAAAGTGTTTTTATTTGACTGCAACTGCCTTTCACAAAAACAGTGTCAGCTCAGAGGTTTTGGAAGAGAGTGACACCATGTGTCGATTTTAGGTAACAGATTTTTTCAGAAACTGAAGGATATACAGTATTTTTGTTAAATAAATAAAAAAACATGACATAAAAAAAATCTAACAGATATCAGCTGTATGCATGTGGCACTACAGGCGAAACGGCTGTGGTTTTTTTTTTGGTGGTAAATAATTTTCAGTGCTGAATTTGCTCAGCACGACCCAACAGTACACTGTCCACTGAAGGCCTGCCTCCATCTTTCTACACAGCTCTGTATTTGAGCTGCAGGTCCTAAAACAGGGGACAGGCTGTTTGTCTTCTCGGGGATCAGTAAACATCCTCAGCACAAACAAGTTCCTCTGCAGCGACGGAGGAGAAACTCTCACACCATCAGGGCAGCTGCACTCTCACTCCACCTCAGGCTTTGATGTCCTTCAGAGACAGCTGATAATGGAGGCTCCTTACATCTTCACTCCTTTAATTGGAGTCTGGATGTAACAGGGCGCTGATACCTCGCTGTCCTCGTCTAAAGTGGACTAAAGGATCATGTAAAGTGAAAAATCATGATTTTCATGTTGTGGGTGGAATGTTTGGGTAGCAGAACTCAAGAGTACAGTAAAATAAAANGCTGAAACAATCAGAAATTAGCTGAAAAGAGCATATCAAGCTGAAATTATTACAAAGTTAACACTGTATGCTGAAAGTCACAGAAATTACCACAAAAATTAAATATACAGTATCTGCAAACGAACAAGTATAAGGAAGTGGGGAGATAGCACAGTTTTGCCCAATGCTGAAAGAAGCAGAGATGGGCACAAAAAAGTGGAAATTGTCTGAAAAAGGCTGAAATTAGCTAAAAACAGCTGAGAAGTATCTAAAAAGGCAGAAAGAAGCTGAAATTACCAAAAAGATGTGGAAAGAGCAATTTTTTCCTGAATTAGGAAAAGGTTGAAATGAGTGCAAAATCTGTGGAACTAGCTGAAAATGACCAAATTAGCACAAAAAGCTAAATACTGTAGTAGCTGAAATCACAGAAAATTCCTAAACTTGCAGAAATTAGCTGAAAGGAGCATAGCAAGCTGAAATTAGCAGAAATAAGTTAGAAGAAGCACACAAATGTTGTAGTTAGCAGAAAGAATCTTGAAGCAGCACAAAATAGCTGAAAAAACAGCTGAAAGTAGCTGAAAAACCCTGAAAAAATGTTTACATTTGCACAAGAAAGCTGAAAGAAGCTGAACCAGAACAAAATGTGAATGGCGTGAGTGGTAAAAGGTTGTAAACACATCTAAAGATTTAAATGAGCTCGATTCATTTCCTATAACAAAAAAGTGGCAAAAAAGGCTAAATATAAATAAATAAAAAAGCTAAAGTTGCACCAATGCCAAAAGTAGCACTCTTCTCCTGAATGAGCGGAACATTTTGATATGTACAGTATATGATTTACTTTGTATGAAATAGCACAAAAATTGTGCAACGAGAAAGATGACGAAAAACATACAGAAGAAAAACGGATCACAATACAGTAGTGTGAATTCTTCATAAACATTCACACACAATAAAGTGTTTTTATTTGACTGCAACTGCCTTTCACAAAAACAGTGTCAGCTCAGAGGTTTTGGAAGAGAGTGACACCATGTGTCGATTTTAGGTAACAGATTTTTTCAGAAACTGAAGGATATACAGTATTTTTGTTAAATAAATAAAAAAACATGACATAAAAAAAATCTAACAGATATCAGCTGTATGCATGTGGCACTACAGGCGAAACGGCTGTGGTTTTTTTTTTGGTGGTAAATAATTTTCAGTGCTGAATTTGCTCAGCACGACCCAACAGTACACTGTCCACTGAAGGCCTGCCTCCATCTTTCTACACAGCTCTGTATTTGAGCTGCAGGTCCTAAAACAGGGGACAGGCTGTTTGTCTTCTCGGGGATCAGTAAACATCCTCAGCACAAACAAGTTCCTCTGCAGCGACGGAGGAGAAACTCTCACACCATCAGGGCAGCTGCACTCTCACTCCACCTCAGGCTTTGATGTCCTTCAGAGACAGCTGATAATGGAGGCTCCTTACATCTTCACTCCTTTAATTGGAGTCTGGATGTAACAGGGCGCTGATACCTCGCTGTCCTCGTCTAAAGTGGACTAAAGGATCATGTAAAGTGAAAAATCATGATTTTCATGTTGTGGGTGGAATGTTTGGGTAGCAGAACTCAAGAGTACAGTAAAATAAAAATGTGGACAGAACTTCCTTCAACATCAATGTGGGGGTTATTAAATGAAGTAAAAATGTTTGCTCAAAAGATCCAAAAATGCAAAAAGTAGAACAATTTAACAAACACGACATGAATTAATATGGAATGTGCTTCTAAAACTTTACTTAAAACTAAAATTTTCCATTCATTTGGATGAGTTGGGATTTTTAACATCTGATGCTGTGAAAAGCAGGTGATCATGTAATTGCCCATGTTTGTCTGTTTGTTTGTTTGCCTGTTAGTAAAATATCCCATGAAGATCTTGACAGATTTTGGTGAAACTCTCAAAAAGTCATAGGCACCCACAACAACTTTTTGGAGTCAATCCGCTTAGTGGCCACAGGGAATCCACCTACTCAAACAACTCCGTCAGTGTTACAAATATTGAGCTTTGATTTGATGTGGTGGTAGCTGAGAGTCATGCCCAACACACACCCTGAGCACTAACAGATTGCACAAGAGCTTTGGTTAAAACTTTGGCATTGGGTGTTGGAGCTAACTCGATATAAGATGGCCATAACAGCTACCGGTAATCAACTTTATCACAAAAAGGCTGTAACGCAGTCAATGTTACCCATTTGTTTCTGTTGCACTTTGGTTGGCCTCGTTGCTGTTTTAAGTGCTCTATAAATAAATTGGTATGGTATGGTATTTAAAGCTAAAATTTGGTGTGGTAGTAGCTGAGACTTACCCTCAACATACCCACAGAACTAACTGTACAAGACTTTTGTTTAAAATGTTGGCATTGGTTAAATGTTGGAGATAACTTGATTCAAGATGTTAGCTATAACAAATTAAACTTAGCAAACACAAAGTCTATAACAGTCAGTGTTGCACACATAGAGCTAAATATTAGTTTAAGTGTGGAAGAACCTGAGACTCATCTCAAACACATATGTTGAGCACGCAACTCAAGAACTTTGTTATAAACTTTGACTTGAACACTCATAGATAATCTGTATTCCTTCCACAAATGCTTAATTTGTGGTTATCTTACCAAACTAAATCAAAAGCAGCTAAACTTCTATTTATTGTTACGGTTTTATGATTATTTTTTTAACGTCTGAAGATGTTGCTTCTCATCCAGGAAGCTTTCACAAATGAAAGAAGTGAAACGTCTTCAAGAACTTAAAGAAGAAATTCAGTTGACTTTACTCCACGTGCAAGGATGACCTTTGTTTTGGGGATGACTGAGCGTCTACACCAGCATAATGAACACTGAGGACACAAAGGACCAGTATTTGTACCAGAATGGAAAGCAACACTCCTTCTTAAATGCAGCCTGTTTTGTTCTCATGGTGGGGGCTGCACGGTGGTGTGGTAATTAGCTCTGTCACGTAACAGCAACAGGGTCAGTTTGCTGTTCTGGCCTTTCTGTGAGGAGTTTCATATGGGTTTGGTCTTGATGCTTCCCCTATAAAAAAAGAAGGTATGAATACAGTTTGTTAGCCATGTACAAACAATTTATACAGAAAATCATAAGGCACATTATAGTCTAATTGGTTTCAGTAGATCTTGTGCATCTCCTGCAGATGCTTTCTGCTTTTAATGAGGCATTGGGGATGCTTTAACTCTGCAGCAGCTTGCTTACACCTCCTTCTGGCCACTTGTGGCTAAAAGACGTCCCTCCTCCTCCTCTGTGCCCTGGGCGAGACAACAAGGCATTTGGCTCAGGCCGCAGCTTGCTCTGCAGCCTTGGGTCATGTCTGGCCTCTGCAGGACAGCTTTTGATCAGTGACTTATGGCTCAAAACCTGTAGACCACACCGATGTCCAAGCTCCTCGTCCGTGGGAATTTGTAGAATCACTTAAACTTCTATACCACAATATGTCTTATATAAAACTAATTAAATAAGTTGATTTTTAGATTATTAAGATAATGGAATTGGCATTTCATTTACATTAACCAGATGAAACTTTATTTAGGTTTTGTTCTATATAAGAATTTTCTACAGTAACGAGGCAGCTTTGGATATGCTTCATCCCCAGATGATCTTCAAGGACTTGCTTGTTTGTACCTGCTGTGTCATTCTGCTCGTCCACTCAGCATGACACCCTGTAACCCAGGACCAGCCCCTCTGACATCAAAAAGACTTCTGTGAGTCTTATCAGATAATATTCTTGTCCGCCTTCCCTCCCCTTTGAGTCCAGTCTCCTCACACTGTTGACCTGGATCGTGCACTCTTGTTTCTTACGGCCCTTTGGCCTTTCCTCTTCTTATCGCCCTGATGGTCGAGCTGTGATAAGGACTGGACCAGCCTCAGGACAGAGAGGGAGGGAGATGTCCACTCTGCAGCCGTTGCATAACTTCAAGTTATCTCTGCTCAGTGGGTTTTTATACAAAAAGCACAAATGATTTATTTCTCTTCATATTATTTGGATCAGAAATGCTATACAGTAATGGCTTATGATGCCAAATGTGTGTTGCAGCTAAACAAGTCTTGCAAATTTTAAAGAAGATTGATTAAAACTTACAATTATAGTGTTAATGTTGATTCAGCATTCACACTATTGTTTTCCTTTTTATTTTTCGGTACATTTCTGTAGTCTGACTATACTTTGTGCTTATATCCAAACTTGCAGCTCATTCAGGAGATGGGTGCTATTAATTTGGTTTTTTGTAACTTCAATATTTAAAAAAGAATTTATTTTCAATTATTTTCCCCATTGAAATACAAAGTACATAAAGATCAGTTTCTTCGGAAACGTTGTTCTTTTTAAAATCAAACTCAGCAAACTTGCTTGATTTCTGTCTTCTTCTGCAGCTTTAGGTTAGCTACCATTCTGCTACTCTTAGCTTTAAGTTAATGCTCACCGCTTTGAACTTTCAGATAATATTTAGCTTTTTACCCTGCATTATGCTTTGACTATTAGCTAACATTTTGCTGGTTTTTTTGGGCTTTCAACTAGTTTTGCTCATGTCGGCTTTTAGCTGTCATTTTGTTTCTTTTAACTTTTTAGCTAATGCTTTGATTTTCAGCTATCATTTTGCTCATCTTTGCTTTTATTTAGCATTTTGTTTCTTTTGGCTTGTATAGATTTGAGCTCTTTTCGTGTTTTGCTCCTCTGATTCTTTCAACGCTACAGTATTCTTTTTCTTTTAGCTTTAACTCAGTTTCAGCTTATCCAGCAAATTTCAACAAAGGGATTCAGCTCTCAGAATTCACATTTTTATTTTCAAGTCAAATGCAATTTCCTCATTATTACTTAAGGTTTTAGATTTCAATGCTGGAAAATCCTGATTCTTTTCAGCCGTGCCACACGTGTCTAACAGTTGGGATGTGTTTATGAGAAAATCAGGTAGACAGACCGACAGGGGGTACTGGTGTCCAAAGTCACGACCCTGCCCTGACCTGCATGAAGGAAATGGTCACGCTGCTTGAGACAAAGCAAAGCAAAGGAAAGTCTGAGGGGGCTGGCTGCTCCGCTTCTAACAATGGGTCCGTGCTCTTTAGACCGCAGGCCACACAAAGGCCAGAGAAACACCCTCCTATCCACTCCCACATTGCAATAGAGCTGGCATTTCACACCACTCTGTGAACAGCCATTCAGTCAAACTACTGTTTAACCTGGCCTCTGGCCTACAGAGAAATCGAGATGAGTCTGTCGGGACGTATTCAGGTGACCTGACCTGACCTTAGTGAAGCAGCTCATCAAGCCTTCTGTTGTTTTGGTGTCAAAAAACAAGATGCATCCCATTTTGTCATTGCTTCTCCAAATTCCAGTGAATATTCCTTAAAAGTGTGCAATCAATAGGTCACCCAATAAATATTGTACCCATTGAAGAAGGAATAGCTCCCTGGGGAACAAGAGACACGACCAGACCCTCCGTCTGGGTCAGTCACCCTCGAGCTGGGGCTCTGCTCCTCCTCTCTACCTGTGCAGAGCTCGAATCAAGGTGTGGGGGCCGCATATCAAACACACCGAGGCCTTTGATGTGGATGGCAACACAAACACAGATTTGAGCAGTCGTAACAGCGTATTTGTTCCCTTTAGTCATTCATTGAGCTGCTTGTTGAATGTGTATGCCTTCAAAGGCCTGACGCATGCGCTGCTGGTACAGTAGCCAGGGAGGCCTTGAGAACTGGCCTGGCGTGCAGAGGTTGCGGAGAGGCCATCTGGTTTCCTGTTCCTTAGATTTGGTATTGATTTATTGACTGTACAGGGGAAGATAAGTGAAGAGCAGCTGCCAGAAGTTCTCCTCGCAGACAATGGACCTGCTGCTGGCCGTTCACAAACTGACTAAATAGGTTAATTGTTTGAAGAATGGAAATCAGGTACAAAAATAATCTATTTGGCAAGAGTTCCAAACCTGAACAGAAAACAACTTGTTTTTCTAAAATAAAATAAAAAGTCAAACCTGACTTAAAATGTCAAGAAAAGAACTAAAATAACACAACAGCATAACTATTAATATGTGCTTTAAAATCACAAGTGCACAATCTACATGTTCATTTGTTTTACATTTGTTTTGCACCAATTAAGCTCATTTACAGATCTGCGGATTCAAAGCGTCGTGTCACGAAGATGACCCCCAGTAATGAGGTGCAAAATCCCATGTATTATTCCTAACAAATCCTTGCAAAGCTTTTACAGTTGACAACATCACGCTAATCACAAAATCCAAATTCGGCCTCCATGCATAACAGGCCTCCCCGTTAAGTGAGCCAGGAGCAGTTTGGCCTGAGCCTCCCAGTTCGAGGTGTGAATTCTGACTTTTTCCTCCCCCTTTTTTCCCCTTAAAGTAGAAAAGACAGTAAGCATGTTCCTCCTGCCCACCCCCAAAACTTTCTTTCCTTTCCCCTCCCCTGCCAACACAAGTCTGTGATGTGACTGCCTGAGATAAAAAATAAAAAAAGGTGAGACTTGTATTGCCTGGCACCAGGCTGTGATGGCCTCAGCTCAGACTCTCTGGTATTGGGCGCCCTCTGTTGATCGCTCACACTGCTAACTCAGGTTGCACTTCAAAGTGAGAGATCAAGGGTCGACTTGCGCATGGCATCCAGAGAATGACAATACCACAGCCGGCCTATGGCTAAACACACAAAAGTCATGCATGCGGCTCCCGCGGTATTTTTCCGCATGGGTGAAGTTTTCGTTCATCGGAAGGAAGCTGTGTTTGTGGCGGGCAGGGGAACGAAGGAGACGTAGTGGCAACAGCCTGTTGGAGGTGTCCTGTTTGACTGCTGGAGCATTAATTGATAAGATACAGCATAAAAAAACACTTATCTTTAAGATATCAGATTATCCCATGTGACAGTAGAATCAAAGAATTTCCTATTTGAGATTTTTTTTAGTCTTGCACCTTAAAACGGCACCGTTCAAATAAACCAAAACGTAGCAACAGTAACTACAAGTCTTGATTTTTCCAGCTTTGAAATCCACTATACAACCCACTTCCCGCACAGGCATTGACACACCGTTCGTTCTCAGCTCGAGGTGGGGGGAGTGCGGGGATCCTCCTCTGATCAGGCCGTCATTTCCTCTGCTCGGCTCTGTTGTTCCACAGAGTGTCTGAGAAGGAGCCAAGTGGCTCGGGCAGAGACAGAAGGCTCCTTGCATGCTCGCTGACATCCCGGCAGACGAAAGGAGGTTCTTCTGGCAGGCCGAGACGAGGAGAAAACAAACAGGAGGCTGAAATGAGACAGCAGAAACCATCTTAGAGTAAATCAGACATTATTTATGGTATTGTTGGTGAAAAGGCAACAAGATAAAGACTTACATTACGACAGCACGGCTGCATCTGTTGAAGCAAAAAATAAACAGGAGTGATGAATACTGAATAAATTAACACTTCCAAAAAGGACAAAAAAAAAAAGTCAGTTCATTTAACATGCAAACCTTGCCACATCTTCAAACATATATTATTATTATTACATGTTTGCACATAGTCTCCTGTCTGATGTCCCAAAGTACAAAGTTTCTAAAGGTTATGGCCTAATTCAACAATTTTACTGTTGTTTACTGAAAGCAGGAAGATTAAACTGGATTAACCACAAGTTTCACATCCACTTTTATGATCACGGCACATAACTAAATTCATACAAATGAAACACGATGCAAAAATGAGAAATGCTTTTTGATTATTTTTTTTAGCTCTAAATAGAACTGTCTATAATGTGAAGGGAGCTGCAGCACCCTGAAACATGTTTGTCTTTTCATGCTCTAAGGGCTTTAGGGACTCCAGAAAGACTAAATTATGTATCAGTGTTTTGTAATGAAAAAAAAAGCTACTCTTTGTATGCATGACTTCATGGTAAATGTGTTGAGCTGATGTTGGCAGCTGTTCAGATACGTCCACTGAAAACATGAAGTCAAAACAAGGACTGAAACACTTGCAAACTGCAAAAAAATAATAATAAAAAAATAAAACTGTTTTGATCTGTTGATGTGTCAGTAAATTATAAAATGTATGACAAAAAAAAAAAAAACTACCAATCAGCAATATCTATCACTTTTTAAAATGTAATGGTAACATCCCCTTTAAAGAAAATAGTATTTTGAGCCAACAAAATATAAAGAACAGATCACACACGCACCAAATGAGAAATAGGACTATTTTTTTCAGCACTTGTTCTTTTCAGTTCCTCATGGCTTACAGAGCGCAGTGAACACGTATGAACAGGGTTTCTAGCAATCGTTTAAAAAAAAAAAAGCACATTAATTTAGGTTCAACATGACATTGTTGTCTTTATAATATGTTTAAATATCTAAATGGTTTAAAAGACGTACAAATCATCCATACTGTATTGGACTTTTAATTGTGATTTATTGACAAAAAACTGTTGATTAATGTAATTTTTATATTAAGCAGATTATTTACAAGATTAAAATGCTCCTAATTCCCCTATTCATCAGTAATAATTAAAAGCATTGCATGTATTGAAGGAATGCATACTGCATGCTGTCTTTAAGGTGATGATGATGATGTTGTAGTGATCAAAACCTCAAAAATGTTTAACACAATCTCATGCAATATTGCAAAATGTCACTCTGTTGCTGTGCTGGGCATAACTCTCAGCCACTACCGCCTCAAAATGTAGGTCAATAGTTGTAAAACTGAATGAGTTATTTTAGTGTTTGCTCTGACTGATTAGCAATGGTGGCCATCTTGTAATGGATTCATTATAAAATGTGATCAGTTGAGGTACAGCCAATGATTACTTTTTGACAGTTTCATTCAAATCCTACCAGGTGTTCATGTGAACCCTAGCTGAACCCAGGTCTCTCTTGTAAATGAGTCCTCGAGGCTCATTGGGATTAACCTGTCTAAATAAAGATTGAATGAATGTGATATTTTGCTAACAGACAAGAGTTGACTCAAAGTTAACGCTCAAATCCTAAGCAACGAGCTCACGCAATGAATAGAACAAGGAGTATGTGTTGTAAATGACTCTCAGCTACTACCACACCAAATTTTAGCACAGCATCTGTAAAAATGGACTGAGTTTTAGCTATTGTTATGCTTTCTAAAATCAGTTGGCTGTGGTAGCCATCTTGGACTGGGTTGGTGCCAGAGGTTAATTGCTTATAAAAAATAAACTCAGATATTATTTCCTAAAAAAAATAATTAAAATCTGTCCAGTGGCATAAGGTATTTTGTTAACAGACAGACAGTGATGACTCCATATAATGCCAAACATTTTAACAAAGTTGCACAGTCTGATAATGTTCTCCTTATTAAATGGAGGTCAGTCTCTGCTACTAGCACACCATATTTTTGGTGTGCTAGTAGCTTATTGGTTTTATATTTATAGGTCCCCTTTAATATCTGTAAAATTGACAGAATTACAGTATAGACGTGTTTGTGTTTTTTTTTTTTTATATCAGTTGGCTGTGGCAGCCAGGATGACTCCAACATTTAATCAGTTGTAGATATATAACCATTGGTTTCCTATCTGAGAGTTTCTATAAAACTCTTTCATCAGATAATAATGGGGTATTTTCTGCTACTAAATGAATTATTGTACCTGCCTGCATGGGGAGACATCAATAGGAACCCAAATGAGGTCAAAGTGCGCCCTCTAGTGGTGTCATTGTGTTCAAACCTCCCATAGTGACGCGTTTGTTGTAACGCCGTCGGTCAGGACAGGAGGAGACAGTGACACTGTCTATATTTACATGTCTGACCTGTCCCAGCGAACCGGTTTCAGGGGACAGAGTCCAGGCCAAACAACCGGCGATGGCCTCGGTGAAGAACGACAACCGGCTGACCGGCTCTCAAAGCTTCATGTGCGTCGGCTTCTCCGGCTTCTTCAGCAAAACCGTCACGTCCCCGCTGGAGGTGGTGAAAATCAAAAGCCAGGTGGGGACTTTTCACTGCAAGAGCGGATTCTGGCAAAGTTTCTTGGTCATCTACCAGAATGAGGGACTTCGAGGATTTTGGAAAGGAAACATGGCGTCGTGTCTGCGCTTGTTTCCGTACAACGCGGTTCACCTCACAACGTACAAAAAGTAAGTCAGACATGGTTATCAGGTCGACTTGTCTCACTTTTTATAGCAGCTTGTTGTGTTTGTTTGCCTAAAACAGCTTGATAAAGTTGACTTTACATATTTGTGTATCAGCGGGCGAAACAAGAAACGTGTGTGCTAAAATAAAGGGATGCTTGCATTACCTGTTCCTCGTTGACCTGTTAAGTAGCAAACATTGATTGAATCATTGAGACGGTTTGTTTACTTTTTAACAGTTAAACATTGTACTTCCGGTTTTATCGTGGCTTCTTTTTCTCGACCAATCAGAAGGCTGGGTTTCATGGGTCGACGTTTTAAAGTGACATGGGTAATGTTGCCCTGACGTTTGTCTCACAGGTTGGCTGAGCAACCGAAGGCGCGGTAGCTTTGGTGCGTGAAAAGAAAAGAAAATGTTCTTAAAAAATAAATTTTTAACAACTTGTTTTTAAAGTTTCTTCAGAATTAGAGCAGCTTTTAACCAGAAGGAAAATGCATATTTTGATAAATGGTGCTACTAATAAAAAAACTACAGTATTCAATTTATGAAGTGTCAGCAACTCTCCTATCTATTTTTATGTGTTAAAGGCACGGTCTGCAGTTTCTGTAAAGCCCTGAAACTTAGGAAATTTTCGAGCAGAAACCCTTCTCCCTCCTCCCCCTTGCACTCTGGCTGACCTGTAACTCCGCCTCCTTAGCTCCTCCTCCACAGCTTGGCCTGTCTCGTGAACGCGCATGCATTGTAAACACAGTTCTAAGATGGCGTCGGCGCAGTCACCCGATCGACTATTTCCTTCTCAAATCTTTGCGTATTTGTAATAAAGTATCGTAAATAAGTTATGTTATAATACTTTGCTGCAGTGTGTGACATTTTATCTGTGTTACGCATCTACTTTTGAAACATTCTCGATGGTCTTCAGACGAGGAATTTACACCCAGAGACCTACGGTCCGAAGAAGAGGAAACAGCTGCGTGCTGTTGACACTCAGCTCTTGAGAAGAGTCAAACCTGGGTTGATGCACTACAGCTGGACTTGTTCATATTCTGGTTTTGTTACATAATGAGATTCGATGCTCACAGGGGGAGTTGATGAAAACAAACAGTTCTAGTCACCCTGTTTTCATGCAAACATTTAAATTGATGATTCTTCATGAACATGCAGTGAAATAATTTTCTATTTGAAAGAACACAGCGACAAAATCTTTTTTATTTATTTATTTAGACAATAAATACACAAAAAACCTAAATAAATATGTGACAAGGATCATCAAACCGTTACATAACGCACTTAAATAACCATAAATAAAGCACTGAGCATCCACCCTGATGTTAAATACTCTGTTGTGTACTTAGTTTGATTTAAATAACTTTTTAATAAAACTGGACAGAAATTAAACAGAACTTAATTAACTCCAAATTCTTCCTAACCTGCAGCCTTCAGGGCAACAGAACAGCAAGCAGGGCCCAGGTGACTGATCTGGTCTTCACTTAAGTGGGTCAGGTCAATAAATATGTGGAGCTTCTCCAGATTGTCAGCTTGTCCAAACATCTAAAGTCCATAGAGAACCACCTGATCTCCACTCTTTCATTTGTGTATATATATAATATATATATAGTTATAAATATAGGTATCTATATGTATATATACTATATATATATATAGTTATAAATATAGGTATCTATATAAAAAAATAACTATATTTATAACTACAGTATATATACTATATATATACTGTATATCTATATATGTATATCTATCTATCTATCTATCTATCTATCTATCTATCTATCTATCTATCTATATATATATATATATATATATATATATATATATATATATATATATATATATATATATATATATATATATGATGTAGAATGATGAACAGAAATTCTACCATTGCTGTTCATCATTCTTTAGTTAGTAGCAGGTCACTTTTGTAAATGAGCCCTCGAGGCTCAATGAGATTTACCTGACTAAATAAAGGTTGAATGAATGAATGACTATATATATATATACAGTATATATAAATAAAAAAATTAAGGTTCATTGATAAACTTCATCAACTCGTTTAAAAGTTCTTTTCTTTTAATTGAGGATTTTTGGGATTGAAATTGCCCCAAGGCCACACCCTGCCACAGATCTTTGGAGGACACCCCACGTGGAGATGGTCTTCATCTGGTCTCCATGGGTCAGTCCTCAGTGCTGGTTGATCACCTTCGGTCTCACGCAGGTGCAACCCACTGAGATGAGTTTGGACTCCAGGCGGTAGTGGTAGCTGTGCCTGGCCCTGGCGTCTTGACTCGCCTCAGAACCAGCACCTGATGCAGAATGGGACGGGACTCCAGGCCCCCGTCCTCCAGTCCTTGGTGGTCCAGGCAGGTTTTGAGCAAACAGTGAGCCTGCGACAGCGCATGA
>JBBPBX010010794.1:12156-57183 GCA_038048925.1 Garcialebias charrua | reverse complement strand
CTTCTTCCTCCGTTCACTCCATGAATGAAATGAATGAATTCAGGTCCTACCTGGGTGCGCAATGTTTTAAATATCCCTGGTGGGCTGTGTGCTGCAGGAAAAGCACTCCCTGTTATTATTTTTATTTCTGAGAGAACTTTTTACAACATATATAGTAGAAACACCGCATGAACACCGCCGCGGTCTTCAAGGAGCTACATGAGCTGACTGAGAAAGCTGTCTGTCAATCATTTCAGTAGGCGTGTCAGCAAGTGACCAATCAGCGAGCTCAGTTGAGTCCCCTCCGTGCTCAGCTGCTCATATTACAACAAGGAGAACGCAAGCTTTTTAAAGCTGAATAGTTTATGAAGTATAGCAACAAAACACATGCACACAATATGCGCGCGTAGAGTGGCGTACCTGAGGACGCTCAAGTGTATCTCGGCCTTAAAGCTGCTTACATCTGCGGTGACCGCCGTGTCACCCTTCCACCACTCTTCATCTTATTACATTACAGTTTCTGTTGTGCGCTGTTTTCACATTTTGCTGGGGATCTGTGGTGCCTATATCTGTTACAACGTTTGTTAGAGAGGGTTCGGCGAGCCGTCTCTTCTTCTGAACTGGACCGGAAACTGTCCGGTTCCGACGAAGACTCCGTTGTTTTCAACAGTTAGAAGTGCTGTCTGCCTCTGGTATACTCGGATACTGGCCTGTGTGTGATTTGGCTCGTTAACAGAATTCTCTGTGGTGTTTTCTTCATTTATTTTGTGAAAGAGTGTCCAGAACTTTGGGTAGAGCTAACGTTAGCATTACCGGAGCTAAAGTTGCATAACGGTGATTGGTCCATTGTGTGTCGTGTTCAAAAAAGTTGGTTCTGTAGACTGCTGGTTGTCAGATATTCATTTTTGCACACATTTCTGACAGTTTATCTGTGTTGTTCGTTTCTATGCACGTGATATCGTTGAAGACTGGCTTAACTGCGGTGTTTTGCGATATTTATAAGTGTTTTAGGACGTTGAAAAGTCCGTTCAACGCTAAAGTTCGACCGACCTTGAGGTCCGTGAACGCAACGCTCGAACGACGCGTCACACGTGAGTGACGTATTGAGATGAAGGCTTAGAAGACTCCATTACCCATGAACGCTTGGGTTTAGAACTACATGTTCTGTCTTCACTGTGATTGGTCGATTACGCTGTAAGTGGTGACGCTCCTCGTCAGCTTTCACTTCAGTAAACCAGCCCTTACAGGCTTCAGGCTTGTTCGTCCGTTACTATTTTTGAAAGACTGTTTCATCGCGGTGTTTTTGAGATGTTAATGGGTGTATTAAGTCAGTTGCTCTGAGACTACCGATCGCCATGTGACCAGGTTACGTGACACCGGAAGCTGCATCTGGTTTAAGTGAACCGACTTGTCTTTTTCTTTTGAGAAAAAGTTTAAAAATCACATTACCTGTCCTAAACGATGTTAGTCACATCAAGTTGTCGCTTATAAGAACGCAGTTCTGGCGATCATCACGTAAAGGCTCTAACTCTTTCTGTAGGGTCGCTTTTGTTACGTTTGTTGGGTGCTTTTCGTGAGCTAAAAGCTAAGGCTCCGCTCGCGGGTGACAACAGCGCCTCTATAGCGGTCAGAAAGAGAATTTGCTGTCGGTGTGATTGAAGCATATCACGCCCTACACCCCCATCTGCTTGATGCTGTGGAGAATATGGTTCATGTATTCCTGTCTGCATTTCAACTTTCCTGTTTTTGAATAGAGTACATTTTGAAACGTTGAACACATAGCATCTTTTAATTTGATTTTCACATATTTAATATTTCACATATTTCACATATTTAATATTTCACATAAATAATGGTTCAATGAATGAAAAATATAATCAAATGTTGAGAGCAGAACAGTTACACAGAATTGATACAGACATGTCTGCTTTTTGATAAAACTTGACTCTTTTATCATAAATTCTGTGCAATAAGGCTGTCTACTTTATTTTAAACTGCAAGTTTAAAATCAGAGACATGAGGCATCTTTTGTCTTGATTTTCTAAAAAATCACACAAAGATAGCCGACTTTGTTTGATCTCCTCACAGGTCGACAAATTAATAAAAGTCACTGATTTTTATTTGATTTCACATCTTGGACACCATGTTGACTGCCGCAGGTATCACATGGTGAAACCGCACACTGTAAATAAGAACCATTTTGCTTGATTTTTCACAGAATATCAATACATAAATGGACGGTCTAACAGGTGCATCAACTGAAGGGGCCTGCTCTCTGCCCGAACCTAAATGGTTTCGTTCTGGCCGTGTAGGTGCTACACGTGTTCCGTACACAGTGGGAGGAACTGTTTCATCGCATGATAATTACTTAGCTGCGAAGAATGTCCTTCAGCAATCAGGTGAACATCCCCTGTTGTTTTTCGGCAGGCTCCTCTCTGTTTATTCAGGTGACATAACTGTCCCTGGAATAGAGGAAGGTGAACAGTTTAAACGTCTTTTCGTTGCAAATCTCTTGCCTTTTCATGGCAAATGTGTTCGCTTCAAGGTTAATTCCAAAGAGAGTACCATGGCAGAAATTAAACAATACGCTGTGGAAGTTTTTGATATGCTCAAACAACACAAAACACCCTTAGTGGTGTGCCCAGGTCAAAAGGTCAAATCCCACTCGCAGCTGATAGGAGAGGTTCCCTCTCCTACTGAGTGCAAGAGTAAACAGTATTTTTATAATAACAACCTACAGTATGTTGATTCCAGCTGGAAAAGTGACTCATTTCGGTTCAATGGGAGTTCTACTCCTCGGGCACTTCAGATGGACAAATCTGAGACGTGCAAAGAACCACAAAAGGTAAGTGTTCGCTCTCTAGGTGAACCAAGATGGTTCAGATCGAACCAAAAAGGTTTTGACCTAGGTCTCACAGTGGGTGAACTTCGAGAGAAGTTGTCTGGGCGCCGTGACCCATTGAACAATGGTCGGCCACGACATGTACCCCCGAGAAGCAGCCCTCCTGCCCTTGCACCTCGAGCTGCACAGTCCGAGACATGCAAAGAGTCACACAAGCTCCAGATTAAGGAAACAACGCCTCCGCGCTCGGAAGAGACAGAGGAAGTAGGTAGTTTGTTAAATGATTTGAATGTTACAGCAGATGACCGAGCTGACACAATGTGTGGCGTTATCCTTGACAATAACACAAACAACGTTGTTCAACCTGGTGAGGCGACACGCAGCACTGCCTTTTGCAACAACTCAGTGCACACAGTTGACAACAACAACGTCAACACTGACAAGGATGCTGACAGCAAACAAATTGCTGATGTTCAGCGTCCCGAAGGTCGTGAGGCAGACGGCCATCATGATGCTGATAGCAACAACGTTTGCACAGACGGAGGTACACGTAAACAGAAGCGTGTACTTAAACCTAGACGGTTTCTGTGTAACTTTATCAAAAGGGGGGTGGCTAAGAAAGCTTACCTGCCACTCACACTGGAAGGGGTCCTCGCGCGAGAAGCGCTCCTGGATTGCAGTTCAGATGTATCTCTGATATCAGCCAAACTGTTTGAGGAGCTAAGGACCGCCGCTAACGGTGTTAACAGGCAAATACCCTTCGGGAAATGTGCTATTGAACTGCGAGGCCTCGCAGAGACGGGAACATCCCTGACAGCTATAGCCATGGTTCACATGCAGATTGGCAAAATGTCACTATACCACCCGGTGTATGTGTCTGAACTTGACTCACTCCAGACTCCATTTTTGGTTGGCCAGGATTTTATAAACCGTTTCGACGCGATTATAAATTATGGCAATCGGACAATGTGGGCCACAGTGAGCAGTCCACTGCCAATCGAGGTGCCTCCACAAGGTCACTGTCTGACAGCAGGTACCGCTGAGGTCACAAGGGATTCCCCAGCCAAGAGCACAAACCCGGTAAGTGAACCTTCATATACAGGTGAGACAGAGGAGACTCAACAATTGGACTAGACTCTGGCCCATCACGAGAACCTCCTCTGCGAGCTGACACCTTCAGCACTCACTGAGCACTACCTACCACAGGTAGAAGACGGTGTGGAGATCCAAGGATCCCACATCAAAGACTGTACTGTCCTCTGGGACAGGTAATTCGGCAGACAGCCAAGCTTTCAGTGAAATCTTGGTTCAAGGACATCTGAGTCCAGAAAGTGACAGTCTACCACACGCTGACAGTCACTTGGACATCATTGTTACAGATTTTGAGGACCCCTCCTCAAATAAAAGGGGGGCGAACTCACACTTCCTACCACAGGTAGAAGAAGGTGTGGAGATCCAAGGATCCCACGCCGAGGACGCTGTACTGTCCTCTGGGACAGGTAATTCGGCTATCAGCCAAGCTTTCAATGAAACCTTGGTTCAAGAGCATTTGAATCTAGAACTACTCAGAAATGACATAGTTCTTACAGACTCAAAGAGCACCTCTTCAGTCATGAAGTGGGAAGACACACACCACAACGACAGTGACCCGTCGCAGTCTGACCAGTCAGACACACTTGCGACTGCGCCGACAGTTGTGACACGCCTGAATTACGCAGAAAGAGGTAAACGTACAGAGATACGTTGGCCGAAACCTGTAAGGTTCCTGTACAAGGTTCCCGATAAACTGCGCATACAGCTTAAACTAAACAAAGGCATCCTAACTCGTGCCCATGGACGGACGTCCACACCTGTGTGCGTGGTCCCTCATGACCACAGGGGGGTGATGTTAGGTCATGCCCATGTCAAGGACAATGATTTCAATAACCCCACAAACGACAAAGATCTCGCAAACTCACAGACTTCATGGGAAAATAAGGTCGTCCAAGCACAGGATAGTAAATAAACTAAACAGTTTAAACTATTCTAGTTGCGAAAAGAAACCGTTCCAACTAGAACTTAGAAACGCTAAGCATAAAACCCACAACAAAAATAACCTTAACAACCGTTTAAATCTGCAGGATTTAATTGACATCGGTTATAAAGCTAAGAACTGTTTTTCTTGTGTGTGACACGTTGGAATCTGACGACCAGAGTGAGTTTGACGTAGTGAAACGTTGTTTTTAGTTGCTTAATTGCTACTTTTGTTGTTATTGAAGTTGTTATTGTTTTCTGAACACTCCCAGCCAAAAGAGGTTTTGATTAATGTTAGTTGAAGACTTAAATGGATTTAACTATGCCAACATGCTGTTCATTTTGTTAAAGATCTCAATCTTTGAAGAGTCCTTACAGATTAATACCATACCATACCATACCATTTTATTTATAAAGCACTTTAAACAGGAACAAGTCCACACCAAAGTGCTGGACAAACAAACACGCAACAGGCAACACAGACAATGAAGTACAACACGAAAAACATAAAAACATTGCAGATCATAAATCAAACGATCCAATACAAATCAGCTGGCATTGAAAGCGATGGAGTAGTAGTGAGTTTTTAACCGGGATTTGAAAACCGAGAGGGAGGGGGCCTGTTTGATGAGCAGCGGTAACTCGTTCCAGAGTCTTGGGCCTGCTACAGAGAACGCCCTGTCACCCCTGCGCTTAAGGCGAGTTTCTGGAACTATTAAGAGTACCTGATCCTCTGACCTCAAAGCACGTGGAGGGACATATGGGTGTATCAGATCCGAGAGATAGGCGGGGGCGAGACTGTTCAGCGATTTGTAGACATACATGAGAATTTTTAATACATGTACTACTTAAGGTACTATAATCTACACTGATCTCCCAATCATTTAGGTTGGACCGATTCGATCGTTCTATTCTAGATCTATTCATTTTGATGAGTCTCGCCATAGACTTCAAAATTTATAGGGAATACCAAATCTTGCGTCATTCGTCTAAAAGACAACAGACATTTAGACCAAACTAGATTTCATTTTTATTTTAGTTTAAGCCTAAACTAAGTAATGAATGGAGGAATAGTTTGAAAGAAGAGGCCTTCGTTACAGAAGCCCTCCAGAAATTCTATAGGTATACATCCCTATATCTGATTTTTTACAGCATTGATCCACCCCTTAATTGGTAATTGTAGCTGATCTAATCCATGATAGCTTACATACCAGGTGCATATAGGTAGGGCTTAATGTAAAATCCCAATCATAAGCCCACCTAAAACCACATAATTGCATGACACATTGAACCAGGGTGGCACCGACTGGAAGCCATCCAGCCTGCAACCTTCGATGTGGGGACCTGCTACTCCAACGTTGGTCTTCAACCTTCATCCAAGGGCCGCCTCCTCTGCTTCAATCGAGGGATCCCCTCTACATGCTGATTAAAATCCATTCTTGCTGATGAAATCAATAACCCCAATCGTTGTGGAATTACCGCTGTGGATTATAAGACTTTGTTTTCCAAGGGATCACAGACTCAGTTTTCCATGGGTTAACAGACTATGTTTTCCAAAGGATTGAAAGCTTACCGCAATGGGATTACCTACGAACAGTATGGAATTTCCAAAAACATTATGGGAGTATAATTTTGAACTTTTTTTGACTTTTTTTTTCCACTTGCTGGATTACATAGAGGTCAGAGACATTCGGTGGTATCCTTTCGTGTTGGAACTCATCTCCAAGGACAGGCGATGATTTCCAAAAAGGGGGACTGTAGAGATACAGCACCCTCATGTCCGTATGGGATGTGGGCCTCTTCACATCTCTCTGAAACTCTGAGTGTTACACTTTCTGAAGCTATCAAGGAAACAAGTGGACACAATTTTTGTTACAATTATTTTGAATTAATGGACACCAATTAATCAGATTGAACTTTCTTTTTAATGTGTGTTAATTCAGAATTGATCAACAGTATACTTTTGTCATTTAATGATGATCTGTTACTTGCATGAGTTTGACCCTTCTGTTGGTTTATTTAATTCATCAATTTAATGTTAATTCAGTATAGTCAAATTTCCGTCTGGGATAAATGTTTGTTTGAAGTTGAATTATATATATTTGTGTATATACAAAAATTAAACCTTAAAATTATTTCATTACTTATTAATAAACTACATTACATTGGACTCTGAAAAAACCTTTTAGTGGTTATGCTTAACCTTGCAGCTTATTAAATTAAGCTATCGCACATTATCTGAACAATTGAAGTGATGTTTAGCAAGAGGAAGCTAGGCTTTTTTAACTTCGATTTGATCCTCTATCCATTAAAAAACTACATGATTTGAAAAACATGGAGATAGTGTTTTAAATTTAAATCCTGCTGTGCTCCATTTTACCAGTCAAACTCACGGAGATATTTTTTGACCTTGGGTAAACATGCTGCAGAGGCTGCTGGATCCACAGGATGGACATCAGGCCACAGGTGTTTGAGATGCTATGATGGAGAAACTCCTGAATGAGGATGATTATAAACGGATTACACAAATCCTACACCTTTATAACTGCACTGCCATGTAGATTGATTTACAAAACATGGAGATACTGTATTATGGCTACAATTTCCAGTACTCATTACAGATAAAACAAAACAATAGAAAAGCTACTCCTTATTTGTAACTGTCACTAATCATCTGAGGACCTTTGTCAATTTAATGAAAAATAGTGTGTGTGTGATTCAAGTTATAAAGCTGTGCTTTGCCGTGAGCTTGGGTTATGGAGATTGACACAAGCCGAACAATCTCCATTATGCAAGCTTACAGAACACCACAGCTTTATAACTTTATTCACACACTCCATTTTTCATTAAATAGAGATTGCTCCTCAGATGATTAGCGAAATGTCTTCACTTCAAATGAAAGTCATGGTTTTTTTTTATCTATTTTGGTTTGGATTTGACATGTAAAGGATAACATAGAATCTTCACCAGTGTCGTTATAGGTTAAAAATAAACAAAGTTACTTTGCTTATCCTACACCAGAGCCATATAAAGTGAGAGTTGCGACACTTCCATAGAGATCCGTTGTAAGAATGGAATGCGGAAGTCACGTGGGTCATGGAGGGGGCGATTTGTTCCATGCTCTGTTTAACAGTCTGACTCTGCCTGTAGTAGCGCTCCGTTGCCGCCAGAGGGCGCAGCTCCACAAGGTTTCCATGGCCGTTGTTTGGAACGATTGACTGCCAGTTGGCGACTTCAAAGAGTGTCGGAACTCTCTATATATACGGCTCTGTCCTACACTATTGACTTACAACAAAAATGCTGTAAGCGCTTCACTTTTGAAGATAAGATGGAAGCACGACTTACAGTTGTGTTTTTATTAAAAATTAAGGCATACAAAACAAGCAATTTTTTTTAAGGTTTAGAAATATACATTTCTCGTAACTTATCGGTTTGCCATGGAACGGGCAACCGTTTCCAGCACCCCAAGGAGCGCTTGATTGAAAGCAGCCCTCTGGTCAGCCTCCTGCCTTCGTTGTGCTGCTTCCTCCCTCCGCAGTTCTGCTTCCTCTCTTCTTAAAGCAATTTCCTCCCTCAGAATGGCTTCCTCCTGCTCCCTCGCTGCTGCAGCTTGGCGTTGACTCTCCGCAGCTTGGCGTTGACTCTCCGCAGCAGCGGCCTCGCGTGCTTTTTGGGCTTCCTCGATGGTTAACCGGAAGTGTTCCTCTCGCTGTGCCCGGTTCTTCTCCTCCTGTTCAGTCTGAGCTGTAACAAAGCTTTCTGCTACAGTTGTTGCTTTGCGCTTTCTATGACCTAGATAGAACAAACAAGAAAATGGCTGTTAGACAATGAAGTACAGAATGATACAGTTTTTAAATACGTTATTGAAGTTTTAGTTCCTGCTAATTTTGAAAGTTGATCGTAACATCAGGAATATGATTCTCTTCATAAAGCAATCTTGCACCTTTATGGTGGTAAGCAAGTGGGTATAAACAAATGACATGTATTCTTTTTCAAGAGTTTGTGTGAATTTAGAAAAAGAACAAGGCCATCATAAATCAACATAAAAAAACACACTGAATAATATGAATTATAAACTTGATGAATGAAAGTTAAAGTAATAAATGAATAATACATTTTAGCATTAACACAATTGAATAATTGATAATGTAGTTTTACTACATGTACGTTGTTTTACAAGAAAATAGTAAACACAACACAAAATTACTATCAACGTGATGTTAGACACGTTTGGTGCTGCTTCATACCTAGTAAGGGGTGTTGGGTGGTGCCTTTCTGCTGCGTGTTGACCGGCGGAGTGGATGTAGAATTCCTTGAAGCTGTACTTGGAGCTTCAGTGGTCGGGGAAGGGTTTGAAGTGGGAAGGCTTGGAGAGTCAGAAACAGAATCTGAAGAGCCTTCTTCTTCATGGACACTGTCTGCATCAAAAAAAGAGTGCAAAAACAGAAACAAAGTACAGTTACCATTGATGCCAAGTAATGACGACGTAACTGTGTGAGCCTCATTTGTTAAGATAGGGTATATACAGAATTTCTTGAATTAATTCTAATAGCTATTAATATAATTTTAATGCCATTACAATATTTTTAATACTACTACAACACTGAGCTGGAACCATTGTATTTCAGTTCAGAGCAACTAATAGTAAAGTGATAAATTACTGTAATTTTCTTCCTAAAGTTTGGTAGTAAATGTAGTTTTATAACTATTTTTGTATGCTGGATACATCAAGTTGCTTCTTGCCTCAATAAAAGCACTGACCTACTTGTTATTTAAATCTAACCCACGGCAAATAGTTATTTAACTTTTCACACACACAACATATCTCTAATGGCAAACAAAAACTTGAAACTTGAAACCAGAATAGTTTAAAATAATTCATCATTGAACACATGCACAATTCAAATAGAGGGGGGAAAATAATAACTGCTGTACTGTATATTTCTGCCTGTAAGTCTCTGTTTTTAGCAAAATTTACATGCCCTGGGACTTATAGGCCAAAGTGACATATTTATCGAATTTTTCCCATATTTATAAACCATTTTTGGACAGATATAACCGTTTCCATTTATTCTGACTAAACCAAAAACAGCTGCACCACCCCGGTGAATTTGACCATTAAAGTGCATTTATTAAGCAAATGATAGACTGACACACACCTCTGCTATAATTTACAGCTAACAAACAATTCTTTAGGAGCTTTTTTGTTGTTAAATTTCTTCTTTTTTTTTTTTTTTTTTTTTTTCCATTTATAGATGGCCTCCCTTCACACCTTATAGCCATCCTCTCACTCCAATATGTATTTTTTTTTTTTAATAGAGAGAAAGAAAGAAAAGAGAAAGTGAGACAACAAAACAACAATTGTCCACAGAAAGAGCACAAGGCAAACACACCAAACCTCCGTCCACAATCCTGCAAAGCACATGACAGAACACAACAACGAAACATACAAGCATAAAGACTGATAATATTCATGACCTTGCAATAGATTTCTATAAATACACATACCCATACCTACAAATATATATACAATATACATACATATATATTTATATTCATTTATATACCCATCTACATACATCTACTATACATCCCTGCATCCATTTGTGTGTGGTTGTGAGCATGCATAAGTGAATAAGGTTCCTCCAATAGAACATTTAGTAGCGACTGTGAAGCATCAGAGACCCGTCCCCCCAAAGCCCGAGACAGACGAAGGGGCGATCAAAGCCCAAGACCCCAGGAAGGACCCCGAGCCCAGAGTCCCCAGGACCACCCGAACAGGACGAGCCACTCGTCCACTCCCCAGATCCGACCAAGTGGAAGAACCGGACGAAGCCCGCCAGGGACCACACACAATGACCCCCCGGGGTCAACAGCGACAATACACAGGCCCCCGCCGGAGCCCGCTGCACCGACGTAGCCCCAGGGCCGGTCACCGAGGCTCGGGCACCGGGGACGCCCATCCCTCAGGTCCAGACCTGACAGGACCAGAGGACCCGAGCCCCACCAGGCAGCCACCAGGCCGAGCTGACAAACGCCCAAGCGCCCAGCCCCAGATAGTGAGGGCCCCAGGCACGCCCGCAGGCAGAGGAACACCCACCAGGGGGCCACGTGGCAGGAGCGCGACACTGGGTAGCCTCAGAAGTATCAGAGAGGGGGCAGTCCAAGTCCCAGCCTGACACTTAAACATTCATACACAGACACACTCATTCAGACCCACCCTCATCCTCACCCTCAGTCACAGAAAGACAAACAATAACGACACGCTCCATTCATAATCCCGATGCACACTCTATACCCCCTAGGTCCAAGACATGTACCTGCTCCCTACATGGGGCAGCCCACATCCAAACCCAGGAGGTAGACCCATTCATTCTGGGGTGGAGAGCAGCAGACGTCCAAGATCCGGCACACCCCGCGCCCTGCCGACAGGACAGGACAGGACACCCGAGTCCAAGCAGCCCCAGAGGGAGCGCACTGCCAGCCCCGCCCACGGCGAACCCGCAGGCCCCGAACCCCCCCACACCCCAGCACAACCCCTGACGGCCCACCCCCAGAATGTCCGCAAGGCAACCAGGGGGGTAAGAGAAAAATAAATAAATAATATATAAATAAATACATAAATAAATAAAATTGAAATTAACAAATCAAGACCCCGACACACACACCCCCGTCCCCAAATGTACTGTTGGTGAGTGTTGTTGTAAAGTGTATTTAAAAAGGAAAGAGAAGGAGCAAAGGCTGGCATTATACCAGTTTCCCCTCCACTCCAACTCTAACCCAGGCCCTAATTGTCTAGATGCATAATGTTGAGTGAGCATAGGCATGGGGGCGAGATTGATGTCATCCCGCCACCCATAGCCATAGTGCTCACTCCATTCCCTATATGTGACTTTTATGAAGATGTTTATGAATGAATGTCTAAAGTGTATATAAAATTGAGTCCCAGGTGCTCTTAACAACAGAGATGTAAAACCATTGCAGCACACCCGAGACCCAAATTCCCTACATGTATTAATTTAAGATGAAGAGGGCGGAGGTGCGTGTTGAGGGATGGGGAGAAAAATAACTGCAGGAACAGTGCTCCCACAGCGAGTCAGCTCCCCCGCTGACCCTGCTTACCCCCCAGCTCGCCAAGGTCCACCCAAGGAGCGAGGTAAAGGAAACACCTCTCCGACCGCCAGGACATTGAGCCAAGACCAGAGAGGGACACGGCCCCGAGGGCCGCCAACAGCAGAACCAACAGCCCACACCCACCAGGGCCGCCACGACCCCTGCGAACCGCAGTCAGCCCGCCGTCCAAGAGGACACAAAATCCCACATGGACGACACGGCCAAGAGCGCCCGCCCAACCGTCGACAGAGCCAGGAAGCACCAAGAACAGGCCCCAACCGGGGCCCGCACACCGGCCAAGTATAGTCCAAGACCATCATCCAGGACATCCATTTAATCCCCACCCCAGAAGAAATACTATACCCACCCTTCATATTAACAACTTTCAGAACACATAACACATTAGACACCCAGGCTGGGTTTATCGGGTATATGGTAATTGTTTGTTACTTTAACAAATGAAAACAAGTTTTTATGAATGGATAATGTAACTTTGCAAGTTGTTTAAACTCAAAGTATGAAGTTCATACAACAAGTACCGGTAAAAATTAATTAAACAAGGGTATAACTTAGTTATTTGACTTCAAATAGAATATGATTGTAATTTTACTTGACAAGAGTACGAGTACTCAATTTTTGGAGAATGAATAATGTTCTATAGTTAGTCATTTCAACTTATGGTATCATATTTAAACAATGACTTATCATAAATTGGGCTACTTTTCTAGCTTGCCATCCTAAGTTGGGAAAAAAAACATTTGAAGTTGCGTTAACTTGTTTTTAAGGCAGCTTTTGAACTCAAGTTTTTAAGTTTAACCACCCTATTTATTTTAATAGTGTAGTCATTTCAAGTTTGTTCTACTTGATGTATTTAAACATTATCAGCTGCTTCAGATTTTTTGTAAGTTTTGTTTCATGTGCTTTGATTATTACAAAGTCAACAGTTCTGAGTACATGTATTTTGTACTTAGATCAAGGGCAACAAACTAATAAAAATTGATTTTTGTTACCTTTAAAAATGTCTCATCTTGTACTTAAATTTTTGAGTTCTGTTAACTAACTTTCCTGGGTTAAAAAGTGAAAACTTTAAAGTCTTGATAAATGAAAAAAGGGGCTTCGTTTTGTCCTGGTATAGAGTAGGGAGAACAGTACAGCATAGTTTTTGGATAACAGACAAGATGAAGTACCTAGAGAACCCATGCATGTACACGGAGAACATGCAAACACATGCAGAAAGACCTCTGGCTGGGATTTTAGCACCTGCAACAGTACTACCAACTGCGCCATTGTGCAGCCTCAAAACTGTAAATTTACTCAGAACCCAATTTTAGGTATTTTGCAGCTTCACAATAAATTATTTTCATGTGTTCAATGTTAAACTGGTTACCCACACCCACCAGGGCCGCCAAGACCCCTACTAACTGCAGTCAGTCAGCCACCCAAGAGGACGCAAAATCCCACATGGACGACATGGCCAAGAGCGCCCGCCTAACCGCTGACAGAGTCAGGAAACACGGGAGCGTGCCCCCACCTTAGGAAAGGGCCAACCAACTGGCCACCCATAGTCCCAGACCATAATCAAGGACATCTACCCAGTCCCCAACCCAGAAGAAATACTACACCCATCCATCATACTAACAACTCTCAGAACACATAACACACTAGACATCCAGGCTCTGTCAACCTGCCCCTTCCCATGAGCCACCAGTCACGCCCCCATACACTCAACCCCCCAGACCATGAACCCCCAACCCACCAGCAAGCTCAAGGCCTCCCGGTCAGAGCCGGGCACCAGAGCGCAGGCCAGCCCAAAGCCCGACGACCCGCCCACCAGAGCCCAAGATCCTCCACCAGGCCCAAGCCCGGGGATGACACGCCCCCAGAACCCCAAGCCCCCGGCGCCCGCCCCAAAACCACCCCAGCACAACCGGACCACCGACCGGTGACCCATGACCGCCGCCACTGACCACCTGAGGGCCCAGATGCAGCCCCTAGCAGACATCCCCCAGAACCACCCAGGTCTTACCCAAGGTGAAGACAGGGCCCCCCACCGCCCAGACAGCCCCAACAGCTCAGCCCTCGAAAAAACCCTTGTGCCCCAAACCTCGACACACCCCCACACCTGCCCCAATGCCCCAAAAGGCCAGATCCCAGACCCCCCACATTAACTATGTAACGGAGCCGATCAAAGAATGCCATAGACATTGATCCGATGTGTCGGCAGATGCTGTTTCAAGACTAATATGATCTAACAGAAGATTTTTATACTGATTACCGTATTTGTCGGTCTATAACACACAGTTATTTTGCTCATTTGAATGTCCTGCATGTTATACACCAAAATGTGTTATTTATGGATTTTTTCCCATATTTTTAGACCCATTTTTGGCTCTGATTCGCCGTTTTTCATTTTGGGCAAAAAATGGTGCAGTACCACTTTTGTCTGCTAAGGAGACACTTCCAGACCGTCTCTAGCTCATGTGTCCAAAAAAAGCCTCCTCTGGTCGGACTGACTCTGTCGCTGCCCTCCCCCTGCTCTAGATGTAGCTGCATTTAGCTGTGAGGTTCGCTGTTTTTGTTAGCAAGATACCGTAACTCATAAACCACACCGCAGATTTTTTAATCCAGCTGATTTGAACATTTCGTGAGTTGGTTAAGCTCAGGAACCCTTGAACTATAATGTCAGCTAAGAAATATATTTTTTAAGCGTTTATTTAGCTAAATTTAAAGAAATAAAGCGTCCCACCCGCTTGCATGCAAATCGGCGAACTATTTTTTAAAATCCAGCTGATTTGAACACTTCGTGAATTGGTTAAGCTCAGGAACCCTTGTGCTATAAAGTCAGCTAAGAAATATATTTTTTCTCGCAAAGAAATAATAGTTTTTACCGTGTTTTCTTGTGAAGTCCTTCGTACTCGCTCGCTTCTGTGGTCGCCATTTTAAGCAGGGCAAATGAGGCGCTGACACGTCGCGTAGCGGTGACGCATAATAAATGCGTGTTGTACAACGAAGCGTATTATTTACAGATTTTTCTTTTTTCTTTTTTTTTTTACATTTTTTTCTTTACATTTTTGGGCTCTAGTGGCCTTTATTGTAGAGGGAGAGGGAGAAACGGGTAGAGAGAAGGGAGAGACACTGCAGAAACAGCTCGTCGGGTCTGGGACGCGAACCCGCGACGCCTGCAGAGAGGCTCAGCCTCAATATGTGCCGCGCGCTTATCCCCCACACCAAAGCGGCGGCACATTTACGGATTTTTCAAATATATTGGCAATAATTGGACAAAGCGTGTTATACACAGGAGCGTGTTAAAGTCCGACGAATACGGTAATGTTAAGATTGTTTTTTATTTTTCCAATTCATGAGTATGGTTTTCTTTGCAATGCATAAGGCAGTGAAAATCCTGCGGTATATGTTTTTCTAGTATTACATCTTCAAAAATAGCCAATAAACAAACAGATGGAGAGAGTGGAATATTACATTTCAGACAATTAGACAAGTCCTCATATACATGGACCCAGAACCTCTGAATGGGTGGACAGAACCAGAGTGCGTGGATATAATCATATAATCAATACAGTACTTTATAATTTGTCATCTCCTGAGCTCATCTAAGTTTTTCCAAATCCTTCAGTTATTTTATTATTTTAGCCTGAGACCCTTCATGTGCTTTGATCCAGATGTTTCCATTTCTTGTCCATGTTGATGCTATTTTTTTCTGTTTTTTCAACAACCTTGCTTCACGTGCAAGATTTCCATTTTTTTCCCCGCTAGATGTTCATTTGAGAACTAGGTGCACAAAGACTTGGCAATTGTTTTTTTTACGCCGGATGCCCTTCCTGACATAACCACAGGCCACCGAGCTACCACAGCCCTCTGTGTGGAGCAGAGTGCTGCAATCTAAGGTTACCAGGGGAGCAGATGTTGTGGGTTAAGGGCCTTGCTTAAGGGCCCAGAGTGGGACAGATGAGGGTGTAGACAGGTGTGACTGCTTCACTTATCCCACCCACATTTTTGATGTTGTCGGTGCCGGGGCTTGAACCGGCGAACTTCTGATCACAAGCTCACCTTCTTAACCTCTGCGCCACCATTCTCAGAGAACATACGGTACATATTTTTCTTAAACAGTTGTTTCATTTTGATTTAAAATCTCATTCTAACCCATCTTTTCATTTTATTTTATTTTTTCCAGCTTGCAGGGCGCTTGTACCTATCTCCAACAGCTGCTCTGTGAGATAAAGAGGACACCCTGGACAGTTCAGATGTCCATCACAGGGATGCATGGAGACAAACAACTGTTCATACGCTCACCTGCACCTAGAGACAAAACAGAGTTACCAATGAACCTAACAAATATGTTTTTGGAGCAGAGTACCGTAAAAAAAACTCCAAACTCTACACAGACCTGTGACCTTTTAGCGCTAAAGGGACAGAACTAGCTACTGTTCCACTATGCTACCATTCTTTCTGACCCACCTGATCATAAATAATGAGTAAAGTTGCTCACATTAACGGTGATGTTGGCTCGGATCTCTCTCAGGACATGGTGGCGGTACATCAGTTGAACTCGGATGGGCACCAAAATGGGCTCTGAACAGAGAAAGATATTTAGGAAAGACATGTTGAAAGTACCCTGATGCATGCTCAATAATCCAGGTAGAAAAATCTAAAAAAGCTAAGTCTGGTCCTCTGGACATTCAAAAAATAAAACAAAACAAAGCAAAAAATTGTAGAAACGTTTCGTCTTTCGTCCGAAAGACTTCCTCAGTCTGAGTTGCTGTTTCTTCTTCTTCTTCTTCTTTGGTTTTTAACGGCAGCTTGCATCCATCATTGTTGCACTACTGCCATCTCTTGGTACTTATATATTAATTTATTTTCTCAAATTCTCATATTGAGTCCAGTATTTTAAAAAAAACGAAATATCTTTCTTTTCCCTTCATCACTACTCAGCTGAGCAGCGACTTCTTCCAACTTTAGTTCCCTATTATGACCAACAAAGGTGGGCGAATGAACGCTAGGGAGCGCTAAATCGCTATTCCGCTTACAGTGGACCTAAACTTTTTGTCAGCGTTTTTGTGAATTGACTAACTTTTATAATTCATAAGCGGATTTCTGCTATTTTTATTTAAAATGCAGTACCGCTAATAACTAATTATCTATCAGTAAAAACCAATAAACTTATTTACAAGCTCATAATGCTGCTTGTTTTACCTTTTTCCCCACCGTAAACAGCAGAGAGGAGGAAGGGTTGGAGGGGGGAGGGAGGGTTGGAGGGGGGAGGGAGCAGAGGGGGGGATCTACCATGTAGGTAAATGCCTGGGGATCCCATCAGCATGAGGCCCCGGCCCCGCCGCGCCCCGGCCAGTCACCTAATTCCTAACATTGATCCTGCTTGTTAATCTACATTTAACATAAAAATAATTATAGTTACGATGAAAACAATCATTAAATAAGCAATTTAAAAAACGGTTGATTTCATTATCCCCCTACTAAAAATGGACTATTCCATCTCGACAGCTTCCGGGTTAGAGGTGAACTCAGAGGCTAATTCCGTGGCTAGCTGTTTGTGCTGGGTACTTGGACAAATCCTTAGAAAACCCAGCTGTTTCAAGCCAAATTAACGCGGCCGGAGGATTCTATTTTGTGTTCTGTGTATACCACGCGACGGTGAGTCGTTATTTTCATGTATTTTTATTACTTTTCATTAAATCTGTTGAGTACCTATAGACGCTAACTGTGTCTGCCGGTTGGTTGTGGGTTACTAATGGAAATCCTTAGAAAACCCAGCTGTTTCAAGCCAAATTAACGTGGCCGAAGGATTTTATTGTGCGTTTTGTGTCGACCATTCGACGGCGAGTCGTTAGTTTTATGTATTTGGGTTACTTTCATCATGTATAAATGCCGTGGCGACACACCCGTGTATTTGAGATTTAAACGTGGTGTTGACCGATGCTGCCTTTTTGGGTGAGCAGGTACTCAGTAGCCTGAAGTTGAGGAAGGGCAGGGAATAAAACTGTTACACTAAGTGACTAAAAACATTTTTTTTTCTATTTCTCATGTTTTATAATCAAAAAAGGCGTTCAATACAAGATCAACTGGACTTTATTTGTTGCAGAAAACGTTTCACCCTTTATCCAAAAGGCTTTTTCAATCCAGAATGGCAGCTGTGAGACTGAGAAGAAGTTTTATACTAATAAAACGCATAAAACTTCAGTCTCACAGCTGCCATTCTGAACGTTTTCTGCAACAAATAAAGTCCAGTTGATCTTGTATTGAACGCCTTTTTTGATTTTATCATGTCCTGGACGACTGAGAATTTTCACCAGCTTATGTTTTATAGGCATTTTGTTGTGTATATACTTTTTATATTTTTATATATTTGTTTAATCACATTGTGTTTATTTACTCATGGCCACCACAATTTTTGAGTAGATGTGTTTTTTCAGTAATACAGTAAAATAGTGTCTGGAAATGTTTTTTTATTTCTTCTTTATTTCTTTCCAAAGAAAATCAAGGTTTTCATGCATGCACATGACATGTGCACAGAAATTAACAAGCACAAATTCACAGCTTTTTCATTTTGTGGCTTAAAAATAAATCATTAAATAATAAACAATAAACTTTATTTGTATAGCACCTTCCTACAATGCCTTGCATTGACCAAGGTGCTTAACAGGACAGAAAATATAAAAACCGGTACAATAAATCGGTGAATGAATGGAAACAAATAAAAATGCTACATACTATACCAAATTTATAAAAGTTACACACTGAAAGCTTTTTTGAACATCATAAATGATTGGAGTCAGAGGCAGAAATTATTTAAAAAATAAAATAAAAATATGTCAGCTTGAGCTTCCTTCCAAACCAATGAGTTCAAAATTAAATAAAAAAATAAGAGGTTGGTTGAATGAATGAAGATAAATTATTTAAAGCTCTTATCTTATGCTGATAAAGACAGACATCTAGTGGTCAAATGGAGCAACACAGTATGTGAAGTTTTGGTTCCTCCTTGCATTGCTTTCGTCATCTGTATACCCATAATGCATTGCAGGGCACTTCAGTTTTCCAGAAAACAGTTAAAAATAAGTTTATCGATGCATTTTTAATGAAAAATCTACAATAAACAAACAAAAAAAGGACAAAGAAGCAGTCGAAAAGCATTCCACACATTAAACAACTTTTAAAATTTTGGACCCTGAGTGAAAGTTGTATTTTAATAGATGACACCCGGAGCGAATCGCTGTTAAAAGGTAGGGTAAGGTGAGGTGTATATTAGTTTATACGCCTGTAGTTGGCAGTGTGGTGCAGATATTGCATAACGCTGCCGGCTACAAATTGTTGAATATAAATAGCGGATTAGATTAGCTTCCCCTAATTTTGATAAGGCCTTTGTGCATTTGAAATTGTGGACCTAAAAAAATTAATAAGCGTTTTAGAAATTGTGGAACTAATTTTTTAATTAGCGGTGCCCACCTGTGATGACCAATTTCCATTCTCAATATTCTCCTATGACCCACATATTTCCTGCAATTATTAAAAACATGTTCTATTGTTTCTGCGGCATTACACCAATCACATAAACCAGTAAGATGTTTCCCCATTTTAAAAAGAGTGTCATTCAATAAACTATGCCCAGTTCTTATTCTATTTATAATTATCTCCTCCCTCCTATTTATTCCTCTGAATCTATTAACATCAACTGTATTTTGTATCCTATATAAATGTCTCCCTTTTGTCTCATTATCCCATCTCATTTTCCATAATTTCTTGCTTTCGTTCCAAACTATACTTTTTCCTTCAGATTTAGTTAACTTTATCGGCATATCAATGTCTACTTTTTTAACAGTTTCTTTAGCCAACTTATCTGCCCTTTCGTTGCCTAATATACCCACATGGGCAGGAGTCCACATAATTACTAGATTTTTATTTTGTTCACATAGTCTTTGATGAACAAAAAGAATCTCATACAAAATGTGTTGATTGCATGAGCTTCCCTTTGCAATGCTCAACAGTGCTGATAATGAATCACTACAAACTATAATTTTACTTATTCTAGTATCCTCCACCCATTCTAAAGCCAATAAAATAGCACACAATTCTACTGTATATATACTTAGAAAATTAGATGTTCTTTTCGAAAGCTTAATCTTCAACTCCGGAATCACTACTGCTATACTAGTTGCTTCAGTTATTGGATCTTTTGAACCATCCGTATAAATTTGCAAATAATCATTATACTTTTTCTCTACTCGATCATAAAATTCTTGGCAAATATCTGTGGTATTTTTCTTAATATTTCGTAATGAACTATCATCATTAATGTATTTCCATGACCATGTAGGCCTTAAAGGCCATAGTACAGTTGGATAAAATTCTTTGTTATGTACTTGAAATTTTCTTGCGTTGCTATCCCCAAACCACCCAAATCTGGTTCTGCTGTTCAGAGTGGTGTCTGATTTTAATCTTAAACAGACCACCTCTACTGCTTCATTCCTGTTGATGAGGCAGTAGAGGTGGTCTGTTTAAGATTAAAATCAGACACCACTCTGAACAACAGAACCACGCTTTCCACAGAGCAACTGTGTCAACTCTTGAAACTGTGCCTGCAGTCAACCTACTTCACATATGGGGAGCAATATTATAGGCAGAAACATGGATGTGCTATGGGGTCTCCAGTTTCTCCTATTGTTGCCAACCTGTACATGGAGGAGGTAGAAAAGAGAGCCTTGACATCCTTTACGGGGAGACCACCAAGTCATTGGTTCAGGTATGTTGATGACACCTGGGTTAAAATTAAATCTCAGGAAGTCCAACATTTCACTGATCACATCAACTCTGTGGATAAATATATCAAGTTCACACGAGAAGATGTAAGAAATGGCAGGTTGGCTTTCTTGGACTGTGAGGTCTCAGTTTCTGATAGAGGAAATTTGCAAACTGAGGTGTACCGCAAACCCACCCACACAGACCAGTATTTACAGTTTGACTCCCATCACCCTCTGGAGCACAAGTTAGGAGTCATCAGGACTCTGTACCACAGAGCAGACAGCGTCCCCACTAACGCAGGAGCCAGACAGAAGGAGAAATCACACACAAAACAGGCTCTAGAGAAATGTGGATATCCTAACTGGGCCTTCCTGAAAGCAGAGAAGAAACCCAAACAGGACTCCAGCCAGCCATCAGGTGAAAAGAAGGAACCCAGACCCAGACCAGTGGCCATTCCATATGTTGCAGGGGTTTCAGAGACATTGAGACGTTTATTTTCTAAACACAACGTCCCAGTGGCTTTTAAACCTCAAAATACATTAAAGACTGGTTCATCCCAAAGATCCAGTCCCCCGGCAAAAACAGAGTAATATTGTGTATGCTGTTCAGTGTCAGGAGGGCTGTGATCAGTCTTATATCGGGGAAACTAAACAGCCACTGGCCAAAAGGATGGCCCAGCACAGAAGATCAACATCATCAGGTCAGGACTCTGCAGTCTACACTCATCTCCAGGCCAGCGGTCACTCTTTCAGGGATGAAGATGTTCACATCCTTGATAGAGAGGAACGATGGTTTGAGAGAGGAGTAAAGGAGGCCATCTTTGTGAAAAGAAACCGTCCATCATTAAACAGGGGTGGAGGCCTCCGGGTTCAACTGTCCCCCTCTTACAATGCTGTGATTGCTGGTATCACTCAGCCCTCTGTGAATAGCAAACAACCATCAGGGTGCTAACGATCCATTGTTAGGCTGATGGTCCTCCTTGATCATGTGAGCAGCTGGTTTCAGGCTGTCATCAGCCAACTGGTTGTGTAACACTGTGAGAGGGTGCTATTTATAAGACTGAGCTGAACCCAGCACCTCAGACTGAGGAAGTCTTTCGGACGAAAGACGAAACGTTTCTACAATTTTTTGCTTTGTTTTGTTTTTTTGTTTTTTGAATGTCCAGAGGACCAGACTTAGCTTTTTTAGACATGTTGAAAGTCCTTGACTAAGAACATTAATGGACTTACTGGGGAAATTCTAGGATTTGACCTTCAGGGGGTGCTTAGTCCCCAGTACTGACAATGGTTCTTGGCTTGAACAACGCATACCATGTTGTGGTTTTGAAGAAGTGCTAAAGCTTACAGGACCTGATATTATCAGATGGTCTCCCATCCAAGTACTAACCAGGCCTGACCCTGTTTAGCTTCTGAGATCAAACGAGATCGAGTGTGTTCAGGGTGGTATGGCCGTAAACAAAAACGAACAAATTTGGAATAAATATGGATTATTTTTCCCCCTCTTTCGGCTTCTCCCTTCTTCAGGGTTAGCCACAGCGAACTAAGTTGCATGAAGACTTGGTGATTGTTTTTACACCAGATGCCCATCCTGACACACCCACAAACCACAGAGCTACCACAACCCTCTGTGTGGAGCAGAGAGCTGACATCTAGGGCACCTTACCTGCAAGAGCTGCACCTCCTTTTCCTCAGACAACATTGTTGGGGTTTTGCATTATGGACACTTCATGGTCTACATCTGGCCTGCGAGCCGTTTATGTCTGGAGGCCACCTACTTTCTGATTATCCATGCTGCTGATCTCATGCTGCTGATTATTTCATGTGGCTGTATTCATTCATATTCATCTACCTACAGAGATTCATGTTCATGCTGCTGTTGTTCGGAGTATTGTTTTGCACTATTAGTGTTTAGTGTATTTCTTAATTTAGAGTATTTCTTAGTTTATATCTTGGATTCTTCTTACTGTTTCTTTTTACAATTTATATTTTTGCTATTGTTGGATGTAACTGGGACCCTGTGTACCCAATTTTGCTCCACCACATGTAACACATGTATCACCCTGCAATCAGTCCGGAGCCTGATCAGGGAAAACACAAAAGGTCTTGAATTTCAATCCTGCATGTTGATCCAGTCTGGATTTTCCAGGTCTGAAAACAGTCACTGTGTTACTTTGGTTTGGTTAGCACTAGTGGCTAATTTGAGCCGGATCCTGCTGGAACAAGATCCGGGAACTCTCTCAATTTGACATGTCCTGTTCCGGCAACTCTTTGTTCAGATCCAGCAGCTCCGCCCCTAAAAGTTCAAAGTTATCGCCCATTTTATTTTTATTTTTTAATTAAAAAATACAACGCTAGGAGACGTTGCCTTTAGCTCAGCAGAACAAGTCTGTGGAGTGGATGTTCCAGCCACAGCACGCATGGCACACCAGCTACACACTCCTTCGAAGAGCAGGAGAGGAGCATTTAGGTGTGTGTGTGTGGGGCGGGGGGGTTGAGGACAGAGGGACAGTTGGTCACATTTACGCACAGAGATTCTGCGCAGAGTCCTTCTCCTCCTCTCCAAATATTATCCTTATCCAGTGGGACTGCGCACTGAAAAACATCCCTCTCCTCCTCCTCTCAGACCCCTGATACAGAAACGATCATTTATTCAACAGAATGAATAAATGCCATGTGGCCAGTGCACGTTGCGCACAGAAACATCTCCATCTGTTATATATATCAGATATATAGTATAATCACCCATATAAATCTGACTGATTAAAAACATTGTTTACCTTATAAAATATAGCGCGCACACAACATCAGCAGGTGCCTGAACTCCTGCTACATTTCAGACATAATAAATAAAAAGCTTACTGTAAAAAATAAATTAAAAATACAAAGATAGAAATGATCGATATGTTATTCACATTATACAGCACGTTTCAAAACAATGGTGCTAATTTGTCAAAAATAACAACAGCAATCAAAACGATAGTCCAATTTACTTTAAAAAAATGGATGGATGTATAGATTGTCCTTAGTTGGACAACAGAGATTTGAAGCCTTCAGGTGCTTCTGACGGTGCCACGAGACTGGAGCAGGAGCGGGGAAGGGTTCAGTTCAAAACCGTGAAGTGAGTGGAGGGAGGAGGGGGCGTTAGGACACCTGACAGAATTGGAGCTGCTGCATACACAACCTGCTGTTCTTCTCCAAAATAGTAATTTTATTAAGTGGTTACAAATTAGGGCTGAACAATTAATCGCATTTGCAATAATATCGCAATATGATAAAATGAGATTTTCTAATTGCGAAGGCTGCAATTTGACTGATCACGTGACACAAATCTTTATCAACACTTTCAAAAAAACACCACAAAGACATTTACGATGGTTGCATGGCTAGAATGACAACAACCAGTGCTTCAACTTCAAGTAAGCATAGTATCAGCCGACAGGGATCACTGACCGAACTGTTTGAACTTCAAACAGTATTTTTTTAAGTATCTAATTTTTAATATTTATTTATTAACTGTCATGTGAAGTTCAGACAGTAGTTGGGAAGTTCACTTAAAGACTGTGTAAAGTAAAATTAAATGTGTGTTTTGAGTTTGTCACACGGCATAAATATGTGTTATTAATCACCCATATAAATCTGACTGATTAAAAACATTGTTTACCTTATAAAAGTAAGTCTCAAAAATAATGAAAAAACATAATTCCCTGGTCTGAAACGCTGGGGGCGTGTCAGCGTGTGGGCGTGGTTTCAGCGCAGCTGCGCTGTGTCCTGCACCCTGAAGATGTTCTTATTCAAGTATTAAATTTTTATTTAAATGAAAATGGCAGTTTGTTTCAGTATGTATATTTGTTGTTTTGAATAGAAAGAACACTTGTGGCTTGACTATTTATAGTATATGGACTTCTGACTATTTCAAAAGTGTCTTTGTGGACCTTCAACATTTTTATTTGAGTACCCGATTTAGCGTTCGGAAGACAGTTTATTCCATTTTCAAAACCTAATCGATGTTTGGAAAAATGTAAAAGATGGATAAAGCCAGGCAGCCGACCTCATGATCAGCCCAATTAGAGATACATGATACTGGATTTTTGGCCAATATCCGATATGTTAAAACTTATTCGGCCGATAACTGATACCAATATTTTATATACCGTAAACACCGGTGTATAATACGCTCTGGTGTATAATACGCTTTGGCCAATATTTGGAAATAAATCAGAAAAATTGGTAGCTAATACGCTTCGGTGTATAATACGCGCTGCCGTGACAGTCTTTTTTTATGGCCACTAGATGGCGCCAGGATACGCCTCCAGGTACAGTCTGCAGGTAAACAGACTACAAGGTGCATTAGCGCCCATAGCGGCCGAAACTGGTACTGCACCATTTTTAGTCCAAAATGAAAAAGTGAATCAGAGCCAAAAATGGGTCTAAAAATATGGGAAAAAATCTGTAGATAATACGCTTTGGTGTATAATACGCATGACATTCAAATGAGCAATAAAAGTGCGTATTATACACGGTGTTTACGGTACGTTCCTTTGTCAGAACATAGCCCTCTTATTTAGGCTTATTTGCTACAAAAATTGTGCAACAGCTGTAAGAGCTATTGACATATAGTCAGTAACAGCCATGCAATATGCATAGCACTTTAACTTACTGTTTATTAAATGAAAAGCGTTAAATATTATTTATTAGCATTAGTCACCTGCAATGCTGTCTCACTTGTGGAGGCTTGTTCTGGGTTCCACGCTGCAGTGTGAGATCCCCTGCACTCCTGTGCATGAAGGACAGCCTTTTTAAGTTCAAAGTTTTTGTCTATCCATTGCGGCGTAAGACGACCACCCCGCACCGCCAGCGGTGCTGTGCATTAGGTTTTGTTTTAAAGATTAATATGTTTATAGTTTTTTTATAGGTTTAGAGATGAATATTTTTTGCTTTTTGTTTGTGAAACAAGGTCAGTGGAAGCTAGTTCTGGTTCGGTCGATTGGACCAGGTGTTATACCACATTCTGTGACTTGCAACAGTGAATGCAACACTGCCCTATGGTCACAATATACAGTGGTCACAGAATATTAGGCATGTAACGGTACACGTGGGTGTACCGAACCGTTTCGGTATAGCACGTCCGGTTCAGTCCACTTACGTACCATTTCGTTTTTTTCTTCACTCATTAAATGTTTTTAACAGCACCGCAGAACAAAATTTCCTGGGCACGTTTCAGCACAGAGCTATTATCGCGCAGTACGCGCAGCTTTTAGCAGTTAGCATCTCGTGCGGTCTCCTGTTTGTGAACGTTATAGCTTTCTTGTTAAAAGACGAGCGCACATTCAAAGCTGTGTGGACGTTGTTTCACAAGACTGGATCTGAGCAGCAACACTTCTAACGTGAACGTGCTGGAAACGATGTCGTCCGAACGTGAACGAAGAAACAGCAGCTGCTTTTAAACAACTTCATCAGGTACTGGTAATTCAGATCGGTCCAGAGCAATAACACAAGCTGTATGAGTTTTTAAATCTCTGAATCTAAGTCTGAACGTTGTTTTATGTGCAGGCTTTAAAGTTACTGATCCTCGCTATGAGACATTCATCACGTCAACACTTCAAAAAGTTCAGCTCTTCATGAAAAAAACTAACTGATGTTGCCCTCATAGCAGTGGACTCCGTCGCGGATCCGCATTCTTACCGTTTAAGATCCGCGCCGCGGATCTGCGGTTTGCGCGTCCGGAGCAGATCCGGAGCAGATCCGCCCAGCATGCCAAATAACCGACCCCCCACACTGTCAGGATAACGGACCCGGCACGGATCTGTGAGCCTTAAGTGCTCTTGTGCTCTGGGAACATGACCCCACACGGATCCGTGCTCCGCGCCGTAGGCGGATACGCTCTCCAGGTGGAGCTAGTGACAAAGGCCAGCATAAACACGCTCCATGTCCCGCCCTCTAGGCGGCCCAAAAAGTAGTATATGCAAGTATCCTTAAAGTATACTAATTTTAAACTAAAAAAATAATATACTTTCAAGTTTACTTTTTAGGTACTTATCAAAAGTATACTTAGCCAAGTTTATTTTATACAATACTTGACTTATACTAAAAATAAACTAAAACTCTTAAGTATACTATATACTTCTGTTTAAACTTTTGGCCAAGGTAATTTTATACAAAGTATTTTCACACTGGTTTATTTTTAGTACTTCTGTTTTAAACGTTTTGTCAGTTTTTTGGAACATATATATATGTATATATATATATATATATATATATATATATATATATATATATATATATATAATATAGTATATTGTTATTATTATTATTGAGCATGCATCAGGGTATTATTATTATCATCATTATTACTATCATTATTCAATTTTATTCTGCGTTACTCCAGGCGTGAAACAGAAAAAAAAAAAAAAAGTTGCTGCTTTGCTTTCTGCCATTTTTCTGTTTGTGAGCTTCATGCGTTATGATTGGATTGGGGTTAAAACGTGATCATGTACGTCTCAACCAATCAACGCCACTCTTGCTTGTCAGGCAGGTTGCATGTGAACCAATCAACGCCACTCTTGTTTATTGGGGGAAGTAGCATGTGATCATATTCAACCAATCAACGCCTCTTGCTTCGCGCCCTTCGTTCAAATGTAGCCATTTCCTTTCCAACTGTTGGACAAGAAGCTGTTGTTGTTGTGTCGGACTAAAGCGCTCGTAAGACGTCGACTGGTCTGACTCTGGACGACGACTGGACATTCAGTTGGAAGTTTAAGGTAATCGGTTCTGTTTGTTTATTTGCTAGCTGTTAGCTCTGTTCACTTGAATGAACAAAACCTGCTGCTGGATGTCTTTTCAAAAGAGACAAGGCCCCGCATCCACGCGTTTGCGTCGCATGTCTTAACATGCGCTGACCAGCCAGCAGAACAATACAGCCAGGCTGAAATACTAGTTTACTTGAAATACGTATTTTTGCAACATTACTGGTTTTGTAGCTGCTTCAGGCAGTTTTCTGCTGCAGCGAGGTCCTACTCGGTTTCTTTATGCTTCAAAACATGACACAGAGTCCGCTCATTCTCAATCAGTTCATCTGGACAATTGTCCAGATGAACTGATTGAGAATGAGCGGATTTGATACCTGGACTATTGAGAATGAACTTTCTGGTCATGACACAGAGTCGTTCTAACTAGCGTGAGAACATCCAACTTGTTTAATCTGAAGTTTCCACTCGATAGAACATGATGAGAGTCAGAAGATGAAGCACAATAAATAAAGTTTGATTCAACGTGTCCCTGAAACAAACAGCCCCAGCGCTGCATGTTTTGTTAATTCATTTATTCAAAATAAAACAAATTCATCAGAAAGGAAAAAAAAACACTGAAAGAAAAGTTGCAGAAAGAAGAAAATAGTCTTATAATATCTGCCCCTTATTAAAATAAACAACAAACAAACAACAACCTTCACTTGAACAATCTCCAAACTGAAAAAACAAACAAACAAAAACAGGTATCCTTCACCTGCATTATACATTCCCAACAACTTTAATTTAATCATCTTTTAAAACATATAAATAGTTTTAGAAATGCTTATGGTGATATCAAGTAAACTTCACAGTCCTGTTTCCTGATTTACAACACGGCTCCTTCAGACTAGTTCTGAATGAAGGTAACATTTACACATTTACATTCCCTTCAGGTTATATTTACTCTTTTTTTTTTCAACAAATTTTAATTGAATATTTGGGGGTAATAGTTTTATGAGTTTTATACATGACTTGTAAAATACTATGTTCAACAAAATCATACACTTTTAATAATTTCAATTAATTAAATAATATATTTGTTGGATGACCATAGCACTTCTTAATAATTCTTATAGCTCTTTTTTTGTAAAATAAAAACAGGGTTTGTAATAGTTTTGCATGCTTTTCCCCAAACTTCAATACAATAGATTAAATGAACAATCATTACATTATACAATACATGGGATTGTATATACAAAACTTTGTCATTCAAAAACTATTTTACTTTATACAGTAATGCAATTGCTTTTGTTTTTATTCTTAAGTGATTTACATGAGATTTCCATGTCAGCTTCTCATCAATAACAACACCCAAAAGTTTTATTTAATTAACTATGAATTTCAATGCTGTAAATTTTAAAGATGTTTAAAGATAAAACTATTAATATTGACACAGTTGAGAATTTTATGGCAAGAAAGTTCATGCTCAATAATCCAGGTACCAAAGCCAATAATTCTCAGTCAGGTCATCTGGACAGTTTCTTTTTTTTTTTTGAATGTCCAGAGGACCAGACTTAGCTTTTTTAGATTTTTCTACCTGGATTATTGAGCATGCATCAGGGTATGTGTGTAACACTATTACATAATAATGTAATGTAATGTAATCTGTAATAATATGAACAAAATAATGTTCCTCTTTCCACAACTCACTTCTTGTTTCTGAACTTTTTCTTTTAGATGAATAGAAAGACTACACCCGTCACCAACTCCACCATAAGACGGAGAACTCGTGCAGATGTACAGAAGCGACTTCAACTGATAACGGACGACTACAGAAAATCGACTGACTGTAGGATGACAGTGTGACCTTGGACATGACAGTCTGGCTGGTGACTGTTATGGGCAGGCTCAGTCATCTTCTGAAGAGTCTGATGATGAAGCATGACATGAAGGTAAGTCTGATACAGCATCAGACCTAAATTAGATCCTGTTGTTTCTTGTTTCATCATCCAAACTATTTTCTGCTTCCCAAAATGAAGACAAATAGCTCAAATCTTCACATAGATTGCTAAATTTGTCGTGTTTTAAATTGTCCGCTATTAAAGAGACCAGAGCCCTCTGCCTCATACTACGTCACAGATGGTGCGTCCGCGTGTAATCGGATTTCCCATGATTAAACACGGCTTGAAGTTCAAAATCACTTTTAAAGCAAAATTAAAGGGATTTATCATTTTGTTTGCAAAAACGAACATATTTAAATGATAATATATATACATTTTGAGCAATTTGATGAATAGTCAAAAAAATCATGTCAGTGGACCTTTAAGTTGTGACAAACTGAATTGATGACTGGTCTTTTCTCAGGATTTATACTGTTCATTGACATACTGGTGCTGGTCATACAATTAGAATACTGTATCATGAAAAGGTTGATTTATTTCATTAATTCCTTTCAAAAAGTGTAACTTGTATAATATATTCATTCATTACACACAGACTGATATATTTCAAATGTTTATTTCTTCTAATGTTGATGATTATAACTGACAACTAATGAAAACCCTAAATTCGATATCTCAGAAAATTAGAATATTACTTAAGACTAGGGCTGGACGATATGGCCAAAATTTTTATCACGATATAGTTCTTAATTTCGGTCGATATCGATATAATTCGATATCGATATAAACAATATAAAAGCCTAAAAAAAAACTATAAACTATACAAATAAATTAATGTTCTCCTTGTATTTGTATTTAGCCTCCAAAAAGATGGAAATCACCATCAAATAAACATAAACTTCTCAACCCAATAATTCTCAGTCGGGTCATCTGGACAGTTTCTTTTTTATAGAAACGTTTCACCCTCCATCCTCCATCCAGTTTCTATAAAAAGAAACTGTCCAGATGACCCGACTGAAAATTATTGGATTTGGTACGTGGATTATTGAGCATGAACTTTCTTGCCATAAAATTCTCAACTGTGTCAATATTAATAGTTTTAACTTTAAACATCTTTAAAATTTACAGCATTGAAATTCATAGTTAATTAAATAAAACTTGTGGGTGTTGTTATTTATAAGAAGCTGACATAGAAATCTCATGGAAATTACTTAAGAATAAAAATAACAATCAATTGCATTACTGTATAAAGTAAAATAGTTTTTGAATGACAAAGTTTTGAATATATTGAATAATGTAATAATTGTTCCATATTTAATCTGTTGTATTGAAGTTTGGGGAAAAGCATGTAAAACTATTACAAACCCTGTTTTTTTTGTTTTGTTTTTAAAGAGCTACAAGAATTATTAGTAGGAAGTGCTATGGTCACCCAACAAATATTTCATCAGTTTAAATTATTAAAATTTTATGATTTGGTTGAACATAGTATTTTACAAGTCATGTATAAAACTGAAAAAAAAATTACCCCCCAAATATTCAATTAAAATTTGTTTAAAGTTATTAAACCCTGAAGGGAATGTAAATGTTTGTAAAACCTCCATTTAGGACTAGTTTGAAGGAGCTGAGTTGTAAATCAGGAAACAGGATTGTGTTGACTTGATATCACCATAAACATTTCTAAAACTATTTATATGTTTTAAAATATGATTAAATCAAAGTTGTTGGGAAGGTGTGGTGCAGGTGAAGTGAAGGTTGTTGTTTGTTTGTAGTTATTTTGTATTTTTTAAACAAGGGGCAGATATTAAAACACTATTTTCGTCTTTCTGCACATTTTCATTCAGTGTTTTTTCTTCTTCTGATGAATTTGTTTTATTTTGAATAAAAAAACATGCAGCGCTGCTGGGGCTGTTTGTTTACGTCGTAGTTTCAGGGAAACGTTGGCTCAAACTTTATTGTTCTTCATCTTCTGACTCTCATATTATATCGAGTGGAAACTCTTCAGATTAAACAAGTTAGAATAGATGTTTCCACCGCTAGTTAGAACGACTTTGTCACGTTTTGCAAAATAAAGAAACCGAGTAAGACTCGCTGCAGATGAGACCTGCAGTTTAACAAAACCGAACTACGTCCACACCGACGAATTAGTCTTTCCTCTCATCAGTGATGTCGTCTCTTTCTCTTCGCTTGTGAAACTTTGTTCAGTCACATTCTGACGGTCATGAGCACTCGTTTGACTCGTTTTGAAGCGAAAACTTAACGCGCTTTGGAGACTAGCTTAGCTTTTAGCCTGCTACCGCTAACGCCTGCTGCTGGAGTGAGCGCTGCGTAACAACGACGTCACCACGCACGTTTTGTGTCACAGCTTTTTCTGTCCGGGCGGGTTGTTGAAGCAGCCGCTCCAACCCGAACAGAAACAGAAAAACGTTGTAAAATCCTATCGAAATATCGAAAATATGCTTAAACTTCATATCATCGTTATTGAATAAAAGTATATCGCGATATTTATCGTTATTGAATTATCGTCCAGCACTACTTAAGACCAATAAAAAAAATATATATATATTTTTAGAAATGTTGACCAACTTAAAAGTATGAACATGAAAAGTATGAGCATTTACAGCATCAATACTTAGTTGTTGCTCTTTTTGCCTGGATTACTGCAGCAATGTGGTGTGGCATGGAGTCCATCAGTCTGTGTCACTGCTCAGGTGTTATGATAGCCCAGGTTGCTCTGATAGTGGCCTTCAGCTCTTCTGAATTGTTGGGTCTGATGTATCGCATCTTCTTCACAATACTCCATAGATTTTCTGTGGAGTTACGGTCAGGCGAGTTTGCTGGTCATTTAAGAACAGGGATACCATGGTCCTTAAACCAAGTACTTGTAGCTTTGGCACGGTGTGCAGGTGCCAAGTCCTGTTGGAAAATTTAATCTGCAAGAATAACCTGGGCTCATATGAGCAGTGGCACAGACTGATCGACTCCATGCCACGACGCATTGCTGCAGTAATCCAGACAAAAAGAGCAACAACTACGGTAAGTATTGATGCTGTACATGGTCATTAGGGGTGTAACGATACGCTAAAATCACATTTCGGTTCGGTTCAACTACAAGGAGGGCTCGGTTCGGTTTATTTTCGGTTTATTTTCGGTACAAAAAAAAAAAAGACAAAATAAAGACTTACAAAATGTTTATTTTGAAAATGTGCCAAAAATATGTTTGTATTGTATTCTAGTAATAAATAAAAGTGATCCATTTGGATGTATGATATTTTAAATAAACAGCACTCTACAATAAATAAACTATATTAACAATAATAAAAATCTTAATAAATACAATAACAGTCAGAACCAGAACAATAAGCAGCAACAGNGATTAAAACTATTTTATTGAAGAGTTACATTTAAGTTGATTCTAATATAACAAATTATATTAGATATTTTGATGTGACTGTATATCTCTGAGACTGTATTATACACCTTGGGGTGTCTATGAGTGCATACCTAATTCTCCAGCTCCCCGAGCGCTTTCTGGCTGCTCACTGCACCACCTGGTGGTGGTTGGGTTAAATGCAGAGACGAATTTCGTCTGTGTATGGGAAACATACACAGATGACAGACAAACACATTATTATTATTATTATTTTCTATTACAAATAAGTATATTTATGTTTGAATTGATAGTTTGAATTGATTGTTTGATAAGGAGCAGATATGATAAGAAATGTTTTCTTCTTTAGCTTCCTTTCATTTTATGTTATGTTTAATTTTTCTTTTTAAAAAATTGTCATTGTTTTTAATATGAAATGAATAAAATTATACAATACAATACAATGTGATCACAATCTGATAGGCCTACCTTTGTGCTTGACAGATTTTTCATGCAGTCGGACACTGCAGTAAAGTTAGTTTTACGTTGGAAGTTGGATATTCGAGCTCCGTGGCTTCAGGGGTGCGTTGCTCTCGTCAGTCCGCTTCATGGAGTCTGATTTCGGCAGTCTGACGGACACGTTCCTTCCCCCATGAGACACTAAAGTCGCAGTTCCAAATCTTACAAAACGCGTAGTTGTGCCCCACCCTACCCTTCTTTTAGGAAAAGTAAATTCGCTGTCCCGTTTTTCAAGATATTTACACGAAGTCTTAACTTGTTCAGTTCTGTTATATGTTATTTAAGATCTTTCAGTTGTCAGGCTCCTCTCTTGTGGAACCAACTTCCAGTTTCTGTCCATGAGGCTGACACATTGTCCAGTTTGAAGACTGGGATTAAGACGTTCCTTTTTGATAAATCCTATAGTTAGGGTTGACTTGTTATGATGCTATAGACTTAGACTACTAGAGGACAAATTGACCACATGTCCTCACTCGGCTGCTGTCTTTACTTGCTCTATTCTGTTTGTATTTTTAATTATTTCTATCTTAACATGTTTTTTGTTTTTCCTCCTATCCACAATATTCCTACGCCCCATGACGCTTTGCGCGAAATGTGCACACGACTTCCGGTTGACCGGAAACACCGTTTGTTTACATGCGAGTAATACAGTTGAAGACAGTCCAAACTTTGTTGTTTTAGTTCATTAAAAATGTGGGAACACCACTCGTTTTGTTAAAAGAGGAGGGACAAATAAAAAGAAATTACAGATGTTACCTGATCGCGCAGACATAATTTAAAAATACATAAATAGCGAACGCGTTTGCTCCGGCCTCTCGGCTAAGGTTTATTAGCAGCTATCTCGGCTAAAAATACCGGTCGCGCCTGACATATATCATTTTAAGACAGTAAATCATCCAAAACTCTCATTAATAAACCCTCCCTGAATAAAAAGAAATTACAGATGTTACCTGATCGCGCAGACACAGCCATAGAGAAGGATGCAGGAACACTCTTTCTTTGTTTTGGGTCCGTGTTGAAAACACTGTTGTTTTAGCCAAAGATTTAGCTTGGTCCGGTTGTTGGTGCAGCCGCGAACAGCACAGCAGGTACCTGAACCCCGGTAGGACATTTCAGTAAACGTTCCGTTTAAACAAAAGCTGTGTTTGCTCCGATAAAATGAATGAAAATAACTTTCAAAAACACCCGCGATCCATACTCCGCCTATGGAATACAGGCACTTCCGGTGTCGGACAGGAAGTACAATGCACATTCGCTTCTACAGTGACACCCTCAGGAATATTGTGGATAGAAACCACACCTGTCATTCTGTGTCTGTTTCTACTTCCTGTCCTCTCAAACCCAGCCGGTCGAAGCAGATGGCTGATTGTCCTGAGCCTGGTTCTTCTGGAGGTTTCTTCCTGTTAAAAATGAGTTTTTTTTCTTTCCACTGTCTCCTTTGTTCTTGCTCAGGATGGGAGACTGTGATGAAGAGAAGATTCAACACAACCTGCTGCTTCTTTAGATAAATAACTTTTACCGATTGTCTTTTATTATGTGTGGGAATGTTTCTGGTCAGTGCTCTGAGACATCTTCTGCTGTGACTTGGAGCTTCATAAATAAACTGAACTGAATGTTTGGTCTGGCAGGTGAAGTGTCACAGCTTCTCTCCTGTAGGACGTCCTGACAGAAAGAAAATCTGCAGCTGAGGCCCTGTACACACGTAGCCGTTTATCAGTAAAACCGAACAGTTTATCGTGCGGTTTGGCCTTTCATCCACACGTGAACTCTGGTTGATAAACGAATAATAAAAAAACTCCGACCAAAGTGGAGATTTGAGAATTCTCCGCGTTCAAGTCTGCATGTGGACTTTCAGAACCGGAGGTTTCTGCTCCAGGTGGAGCGGCGCTGACGTCACATAATGCTCGGAGAAAAAAGCGCAAAAATGTCCACATACCTGCTCTGACATGATTCCCAGTCGGACATTTTCCTGGGTTTTATTAACTTTGTACTCCAACACGGTATTTAATAGTAGTTCAACCTCGCGGTCTGTCCTCACAAACGAAAAAGAATAAAATAAAAAAAAGAATAACAGGAAGTTGTTCCTTTGAAGGGTTGTGACAGCACTACACTGCCACCTATGGGTTCGGCATATTCTTTACAACGCTCTGTGGTGAAAATAAACGGGGACATGTAGACGAACATTTTAAATATCCCAACATGTATGTACAGAGATATTTTTTTGCGCAGATATTCGTTTTTCAAACACCAGGCTACGTGTGCACAGGGCCTTAGTCTTTTAAATTTTAATCAATCTGAAGCGTTCAGCCTCAGACATCTAACAAAATCGCGTGCATCCGCTCTTAAAGAAGAACTTTTTGAGGGCAACATACTCGTGTATGCTTGTCTCATTGGTGCATGTTATTTGCATTTATGCTTACATTATACATTTTAATCTTTATTTTGTTGTTTGACAGTGTGAATACTGTAGTGTTCTTAGTCTTTCTCTTTTATGCAGAATGTTTTTTGTTAGTTATTGTCAGGATCTGTGTTCTTTGGTTATTTTTTGGCAGTCCTTTGTGTTCATTGTTAGAAGTATTCCCTTTTTGGTTATTTTACGTTTTGTATGTGTTTTGTCATTCTTGTTCAGTTCTGTTATATGTTATTTAAATAGTTTTTGTTGTATTCTTCTTTTCCACCAGCCAGTTCTTTTTTTAAATTATAACCAGTTCCTGCTTTTCTGCTCGGCCACTCTCCCCTACACCTGTTCTCTGTTCCTGTTCATCTCAGCTGAAGCTAGCTTTTTTTTTGTTGTTGCCTAGGCTCTGGTCGAAGCGGCAGCTTTTCACCTTTCCTCCCCAACTTTTCCTCCCCCTGCATGGCACTTTTGTCTTGTTTGCAGTTCCTCAGCACTCATATCTCAAACGCAAATTGATTCTGGATCTGGTTTTGTGGACGGTCAACTCAATTGACAATATTTTTTCTACAAAGCAACAAGGTCCGGGAGAACCAGCTTGCCCTTCACAGACGCATTCTGGGGGATACATCATGGATTCCTGGGGTGAATGGAAGGTGATGTGTCTGTCAGTCCTATCTGTGGAGGACGTCGAAGATATGTATATAATTGGATTTATGATAGCAGGTGATTTGCTTTTTGGCATTTGTGGAGCACTGCTCTATCGGAAATTGAGGAAGACTTCAGTGGCGATTAATGCCCGAGTCAAAGTGAGAGTTTGATCCGTGCTGTGACCTCAAGGAATCAGCTGCTTTACGAGCTTAACCGGAAGGTGGAGGCATTCACTGTAAGGATTGGCTCCCTTCGTTCCCCTCTGTTGGTCATGTCTGTCCCCCTTGTGATGTTGTCCTGTTAGTCAGTTCCTAGTCTGTTAGTGTTGTTGTCCTGTAGTCTGTTAGTTTATTAGTTTCCCTTCCAGTTCAGTCTCATGTTTGTTCACTCTTAGTTTAACCTCCAGTTCTGTCATCCTGTAGTCAGTTCCTAGTCGTCCTGTTAGTCAGTTCCTAGTCTGTTAGTGTTGTTGTCCTGTTTGTCAGTTCCTAGTCTGTTAGTTTATTAGTTTCCCTTAGTTTCCCTTCCAGTGTAGTCTCATGTTTATTCACTCTTAGTTTAACCTCCAGTTCTGTCATCCTAGTTACTTTCATGTTTCAGGTTTAGTTTTCCGGTCCTGCTCTGTGTCTCTAGTTGAGTGTCTCCGTTGATTGTCCCCAGGTGTCTGTGATTATCTCATCATAGCTGTGTGTATATAAGCCCTGTCTGTGTCTCATTTCATTGTCGGTGCATAGTCTGGTATAGTCTGGTATAGTCTGGTATAGTCTGGTAAATCCTAATGTCTCTCGCCACAGCTCCTGTGAGTATTGCTGCCACGACAGCCTTGTTTATTTGTTATTAAAAGTATTTACTTTTACAACCTCTTGCCTCCTGCGTTTCCGTCTGCGCCACTGGGTTTTCATGCTCTTTGAGTAAAACCGTGACACTCTCTGAGAATCGCAGGCCACCCGCAGGGTTTGGGACTCGTCAGCGGGGAGGTGGTCTCAATCTGGAAGAGGATTCATAGCTTGGATCAGTGGAAAGGTTCCCACAATTAGATCATATTGGATTGGATCGTCCAGCTGGACTCAAGGCTGCAGAAAAGTAAACTGTCTGCCTGAAGTGAAAAATAATAATGCTTATCTCAAATCTGACTCCCCAAACAGCCTTGGAAGGGCTGACTATCAAATTTCTCCTGGGACATGAGCAACTGAGGAAAAACAACTGCATCTATTGCAGTTGCCCCCCCTCCTCCCCAGAGAACTCTCTGTGAGCACTTATCTGAGGTGCTGGCTGGTAACATCAACAGAACTGTGGCTGATCTGAACAAGGCTTATGGACTAATCTCACCACCTTGACCTCAAATGCATATGTGGTTTGTCTTAACTGTGCTTGCTGGTAGAGTTTTTTAATGTCTCATATAGTGTCCTAATAGACAAGATGTGAAATATCTTTTTTGTAATACCACTATCTACCCTAATGGTTTTTCTCCTTTTTCATATTATCATTCTGATAAGGGATGAGATGGCCGCACAGATTAACTGCTGCAGCTTCACACACTAGTCCCCCTTCAGGATGACTGTGCGTACATGCTCATGTTGAACCTGGTGCAATGTCAATAAAGATATTCTGATTCTGATTAGCACCAGCCCTCAGTTGTTCACTCATCAGCTAATGTTCTTACACCACCTCCTCCTGCAGCCAAATATCTGATCTTTAGTTTTTGGACAGTTTTGCTGCCATGATAATCCTTTTGGTTTTGTCAGTTAAATTTTTATTAAAGCTCGTTTCATCAGTCTCTGTTCCTGCGTCCAGGACTATAAACCGTGTCAGTTATCGACACCAGGGAAGACGTTGGAAACGAATGTTTAAAGGACTCGTTCATGTGCTTTTGCATGGGTTCTACTGCTGAGGGCGTTTTGTACACAAAATAAAAATAATAAATTAACCAATCAATTTAAAAAATGAATAAAAACAATTGAACAGGGATGTTTCTCATCATAAACATTTTCCTTATTTAATTATGTGAGTAATGTGATTACTTGTAAACTCACAACCTTCGCAAAAATAGGAGGTATAGAAAAATCTAAAACTTGTAGAAATAAGCTGAAGTTATCAGAAAAAAGTTAGAAGAAGCACAAAAATGTAGTTAGCAGAAATAATCTAAATTGAGCACAAAGCCGCTGAAAGTAGCTGAAAGTAGCTGAAAGTGGCTGAAAACTGTTTAAATTTGCAGCAGGAAGCTGAAGTCAAACAAAATGTGAAAGGATCAGTAAAAGCTTGTAACAGATCTAAAAATCTGAAGGATGTAAAATGAGCTCAATTCATTTTCTATGAGACAAAAATGTCAGCAAAGGCTAAATATTTCATAAAGCTAAAGTTGCAGCAGGATTGTCCTGAAAGAGATTTGATTCATGATTTGTTGAAATAGATGAAAACTGCAGGATGAGAAAGATGCAGAAAATGTACAGAAGAAAAATGGATCACAATAGAGTGCTTAATAAACGTTCAGTCTGTTACAATAAAACATTTTAAAGCCTCAACGGTTTTATCCACTGGGCTCAAATGTTTTGACTTTAAACTGCAAATGGAAACATGAGACCAACACGGCTCTGAAGTGTGGGTTTGTGTGTGTTTTGGGCCATGCATCCACCACTCTGAGTCCTCTGCTGGGAAGGGCACGGTCCAGTCCTCCTGTGTGCAGGTGTCATGGCTGCACCTCTTCATTTGCATACATTTGCATGATGTCAAACGGAGCTGCTGCTGACAGCTTCCAGAGCCAACTGTCTTCCTGGACCCCGGCCCAATCCTGTCGGCGTGGTCACACGGCACGGCGAAATGTGGTGCGGCAGGCTCGCAGCCAGGCACATTAGCCTGAAGGAAAGCTCTGATGAAGTGTTATTCAGCGGACAGACATCAAGTCCGATGACCTCCAAACGTCAGAGGGAAAGCAGAAAAAATAGTCTGTTTGTAGGTTACGTCTATATCTGCTGCGTGATGGTGGACTACATCGACCACCGGTCATTTCATCTTGTCGATGTTAGTAAAACAGTCATCCATTTTTCTTCTGGCTTATAACTCGTTCCACAAAGTTTGACCAGATCATGTATCAAAACGTTCAGCTCATTCAGGACATTCCTGTCGTGACTTTTGCTATTTGTGCAATTTTTACTTTTTGAAATATGTCTTGTCCGCCATGTTTTTATCATTGAAAATGAATGGAGATCTGTTCCAACCCTCTGAGCTGTTAACAGCCTTTTAATGCTGTTTTCAGCGTAAAGTGAAGTAAAGTAAAGTAAAATGCTATGATTATTATCATTGTATGTTGTACAATGTTGTACATGTTGTATGTTGTCATTGTACAATTGACAAATTTAGTTCTCTGCATTTAATCCATCACACCTGAGACACACCCAGGTGGAGAGTGGGCAGCTATGGAAGCACCTGAGGAACAGTTAGGGATTGTTGTTGTCATCGTTCTTTGTTTGTAGACAGGTCTCTCTTGTAAATGAGTCCTTGAGGCTCAGTGGGATTAACCTGCCTAAATACAGGTGGTCCCCGACTTACGAGCGAGTTCCTTTACTACGACTATCTAGTAAGACGAAAATCTCGTAAATCGGGGATCACCTTTATATACCGCATGAGCCGCCACTGGTACACGTACATGCACGGTAATGAACAGTTACCAAGTTAACAAGCACTTCGCCTATCCTAATTATAAAAAAAACCACATAATTTCTTACTTTGAGCTGCAGCTTGTCTCCGTCTGTTTGCATGTTAGCTCTTGCACGTCCGAGCTCCGCTTCGTGCAGCTCCACGCAGTCCAAGCTGTTTACAGGAAGGACTGTTAGCTTGTTAACGCCATACATTCGGAGCCAGAAAAAGATGTAATAACATACTGAAAGCCGTTTCTCCGCAGTGTCCGTCCATCCAAAACAATTTGCTCCACCATTAGCTGCACCTGTTAGCATTAGCCCATCCAAAAAGGCTGTCGGCGCGGTTTCTCTGCGTTTTAGCATGTTAGCTTCTCTGTTAGCTCGGTGTCCCTCGACATCTTAGGCTGCCAAGCGGACATCGAGGCGAGCTCCCGGACGCAGGTGGCCTCTCCGCGGCCTGTCGGCTCGGTGTCCCTGCGTTAGCATTAGCTGCATGTTAGCCCAGCCCATGAGCTGCTGTTGTCGGGCGGCGCGGCGTGGTGGGTGCGTGGGAGCGATCGACGGCTGCTGCTCTGGGCTTGAGACGTCCACAGAGTTCACCGAGCATTTCCAGCTAATTTATCCGTATGAGGCAACCCTGATCGGACAAACAGTCCTCCAAAACTGGCTGCCGAGTGCCGAGACTGGACCTAAACGTAAAATGGAGGACACCGCGGCATTTCCGGAAACCGCCGAAAGCTGCGCAAATATGATTATTTATAAAGCCTTTAAAAACAACCACAGCTGCATCAAAGTGCTGTACACATGAATTTAAGAACATTTAAACAAAAACAACAAAAATTATTTCATATTTTTATTAAATATAATAACCTCGTAAATTCGGAAACTCGTAAGTCGATGTGCTCGTAAATCGGGGACCACCTGTAAAGGTTGAATGAAATTGAGTCTTGCTCAAGGGCACCATGACGTGGGAATGGCTGCGAGTTGAAGACCCTTTGGTCACAAGTTGGCTGCCCTACCTCTACCCCATCTTGAGATGCTCACAGGTCACACTTAGTCACAGAGTCTCAATAATTTATTTTTTTTGGTCTCCAATCAGTGAAGTTGTCTCTTTGGACAAGTTTAGCAGCCCTAATTAAATGGATTACAGACTTGTGCAATGTTCAAATTGCCAGCAGCACAAGAAGATATAGTCCCTACAACTCACTGAAGACCCTCACAAATTTAAAGACATTTTGAAATCCCTGGTGAAACTGTGCATCCAGCCATCACAGACCGGTGAGGCACAAACTTCAGCTCAGGCCCTGTTTACACACGTTTTCAGTGAAACCACAGCTTTTCCGCTGCGGTTCGTCTGCTCGTGTACACAACAACAACAGCTCTTTCGCTCTGAAACCCAAGGTTTCTGAGTCCAGGTCTCAAAGTGGAGGTTTTTAGGAGAACCCCCACAGAGGCGCTGCAATCAGAAGTTTATCTGCACTAACAACAGTTACAATAAATGGCAGACAGCAGAGTGTTTTTGTGCTGCTCATCTCTTATCAGCCTGTGGGAGCAAACCAACAACATCCTCGGTCCAAAGGATTGTTTCTGTTGTAATAGTATATCTACGGTCAGATTTACTGAGCCGTACACTAAATGTAAGAATGAGCAGGTGCTACCTGTCAACCTCAACCATCAATTATGTCACGAATTCTCTTCTTTTTCATGGATTAAACAATAAATCTGTGATCAGATGATGAGATGTAACAGGCATGAAACGTTAACTTATGTCGATCCACCAGGAGATGAATCATTTATTAACAGAATCATAAATTACATCATAACATATGTACAGGTAGTCCCCGACTTACGAGCGCTCTTACATACGAGGTCCCGGACTTACGAGCTGGCGAACAAGCAGTAAATTTGTAAAAAATACAGCACTTTTTTGTGTTTTTAGATGAAAGTGTGTTAGCTAACCGTTTGGAAACACGTTTCTGAGCATGTTCATGAACTAGTATGAACATTTTTGATGAAAAACGAGTGTTCGTAGTAGCGCTAGCTTAAATGTTCCAACTTACGAGCGAAATTCCGGACTTACGAGAACACGTGTTTCTTGTTCCGACGTACGGATTTTCGTCTTACGAGCGACTCGCAGGTACGGAACTCGCTCGTAAGTCGGGGACTACCTGTACATTGATTGATTGATCAATTTCCTATAAATTCACTTCAGCACATATGAATTACGCGTCCGTAATTTCTAGGAACAAGAGAATAAAGTTATGGGTCTTGGAATAACTTATATCTGCAGGCATTTAGCTTAAAGTTCTGGCAAGGATAGATAAGAGAAGGTTTAAGAGGAGTAAAGGAGGGAGAATTATCTCCCACGGCACGGCACACTCTTCGATCGGCGTCCGCTGGACCTCAGGTACGTTAATGAACATCAACGTTTTACCTTTTGTGAAGATTCTCTGTCCCCAGTCACCAGTTTGAATGTCATGATGATGATGCTGCATGTGTGAAGCTCACCTGGCATCAGGGTTGCCAGGCAAACACAAATACTTGTTTTTGTCCCTTCCCTTTCTGTGCACGTTCACCAAACACAGCATGCACACCATTTTACAACCTCTCCCAGTACAGGTGACAGTTTGGGTCAAAATCATTTTAAAGTACAAGCGTTCAGCACTTCTTATCTGGCAACCCTGCCTGGTATGGAAACAGCAGATAATAGTAAACCTGCTCTTTTTTAATTCACCCCAATAAACCTTAAAAACACTAATGTTTCCATAAGTTATTCATGTCAACAGGGCCTTAGTTGAAAACTATTCTTCAAATCTCATCTAATTTTTGCTACTATTAAAAAAAATACTCATTTAGACAAACAAATGTATGCTTCACACTGATGTTTCTGGTTTGTTTTACCCACAAAATCAAGAGAACGTATAAAGAATTCAGCCCAAAGTCCAGGTGAGCTGCCCAAAAATCTCAAACAGACACGCTAAAATGGTCAAAGGTCATCTTGATGACAAAAATAAATACAGGTAGTCCTCGACTTACGACGGAGATCCGTTCCTACGCTGCGTCGTAAATCGAATTTCACGTAAGTCGGAACATACGTATTTACTTCACCTTATACGTACAGTACTGTATTTTAAGCACTTAGCCTATCCTAACACAGTACCCTACATAATTATCAAAAAACACATACATTTCAGAGCCATAAAGAAGGAAAAAAAGAGTTAATTTCCTACTGGTATGCTGGTGAAGCCTTTCCTCTGTCCCTCCTCCATATTCTTCATTGCGTTTACGATGTAAAACCGCTGTCCAGCTCGGTCCATCCTCCGTACGTATTCGTTTACGACGTAAAACCGCGTTCACAGTACACACAGTAGCAGTAAGTTGTACTATGTACAGTTTTATTTTGTTTTTTGAATGTCCAGAGGGCCAGACTTAGCTTTTTTAGAGAGTACAGGGCAAGCTGTAGCCTCCGCAGCTAGTAAAACCGGAAACTGCCGGAAACTGCTTAACTCGGCTTTTCAAAATAAAATTTTCAAAATAATTTATTTTATTTTATTTTTTAATGGGAGATGCATTGTAACCGCGAAACGTCGTAACTCGAGACCGTCGTAAGTTGAGGACTACCTGTATACAAAACAATGGATATGTCATCACACACTACCGGTACATGTATTTGTATATTTGTATATATAGATATACTTTTTATACTTTTTATACTACTATGCAAAAACTCAGGACAGTATTACACTTTTATTATTTCATTTTATGCTTATGTTCATTGGGTGTTTGGTGTTTTAGGGGTGTTTGGTGTTTCAGTGTTGGTGTAAATTTTCATACTTTTATACTATTATGAAAAAACTCAGGACAGTGTTACACTTTTACTATTTTATGCTTATGTTTATTAAATGTTTTAGTGTTTAGTGTTTAGATGGTTACTGTTGCACCGAGGGACTGAGAGAAACGCAATTTCGGTCCTGTGTATGTCCTGTACATATTGCAGTTCTGACAATAAAGTTGACTTTGACTTTACATTGTTTTTTCCTACTCTAGATATTTGATAGCATAAGTAACATTTTTGTACATCTACCAAGAGGAGCAGGTTTTATTACTTGCCAACTTTGAGCTTGGTCGGTTTTATCGCCCATGACCCCACGCCCTCCTCCCCACCCTTACAATGACACAAACTAAAGGTGAGTCAGCTGTCCAGTGTTCATCTAAAAGAAACTGCCCCCTCCTCCTCCAGCGTCCTTCTGTCCTCGTGCACACTTTTGGCAGTCGTGCTTGGACCTTTCAGAAAGACTTGTTTTGTCCCAGCGTTCTGGACACTGGGTGCCAAGAGACGCAGGAGCCAGAAGTCAGAGCTCTCTCTCTCTAGTTGCCCGCGCCCTCTCATCTCGGCCTCCCCGGCAGGTGTTTGTCGTCCCCCGCTGAGCCAAACAGACGTGTGTTTACCAGTTTACTGTAGCTGGCCAGGGAGGCTTTGTCCCTCACACTGTGCAACACAACAGCAGTTAGACTTCTCCCTGACAGCATGCTAATCGTCTGATTCAACTCTCCCATGTTTAATCAAGAGGGGGACGAAGGCAGCGAGAGATTATGATAATCGCTTCAAAGTCTTTTCGTGTTCGATCCCATCTGTACACTTTCAGAAGGAGGTGTCACTCTGAGCGAGTCCGTTTGCTTCTGGTGAGCAAGTCTTGATGTTTTACACACTTTTTTGTTTTTGATCCTGCTTCGACTATCGTCTTGAAATATTTACCTCAGTATAACAACATTTGTTTTGTCATGGTACCTGTAAAAAATTCATTGTAATAAAAATAACAACTGTTTTTCCACACTCGCTCTCGAGTAAGACGGATGCTTTTCTCCTCTCTCATCCTCCTCCTGCCTTTTTGCTCTCTGTCTGTGTATCGGAGCTTTGATTTGCACATCTTCCAAATCGTAAACTACTGTCATGGATCTGGTCAGCTGGACTTTCAACATAATTGATTAAAATTTTCAACCAAGCGACAGGGTCCTGGAGAACCCTCGTGCCCTGCTGAGACGCATGCGGCAGGATACGTCATGGCTTCTTGGAAGCTGATGTGCCTTTCTGTATTGTCTCAGGAAGATGCCAAAGATGTTC
>JBBPBX010010794.1:0-12091 GCA_038048925.1 Garcialebias charrua | reverse complement strand
ACTGGCGGAGACCTAAAAAGAAGGTGGCAACAGTTTCAGCCATGGCAACCGACCTAGCGTGAAGGTTTGGTTTGTGCTTCGAGCACTCAAAATCAGCTGATTTATGAGTTCAACCATAAGATGGAAGTGATTTGTGAGAATCACAGGCCAATTGCGGCTTCTGGGACTCACCAGCATGTTAGGGACAAACTTGGAGGGAGTTTATAAGCACGGACCAGTGGAAAGTCCACAAATCTGACCATTTTGGATTAAAAGTACCAGCAGAACTCAAAGATGATGAGAAATTAGTCTGCCTGAAAAAAAAATCAACAACTGTGGCTTATCTGAATCTGACTCACCCGTTTGGCCTCGAAGCAGGCCAACATCAAATTTCTCCTGGGATATGTGTAAACTAAGGAAAGCTATATCTATCGATGTATGTCTCACCAGTTTTCTCCTCCAGATGCCCCAGAAGTTGAAGAGAACATCTTACCCCAGACTTTCATCATTGGGGCACTCACCTGGCCCATTGCCCAGGAGGTTCGTGAAGCCCATCGTACGGAACCAGACCTTGGCACAGGACCTCCTGGTACGCTCTTCGTTCCCACCGCCATGAGGTCCAAGGTACTCGAATGGGTGCATACGAACAAGCTCTCTTGTCACCCAGGTATTACACGTATGTTGTCGTTAACCAAGACCCACTTCTGGTGGCCCACTTTGTCCCAAGACGTCAAAGACTTTGTTGCAGCTTGTCCCACATGTGCCAGGAACAAGACTGGTACCCAACCCCCTGCAGGTCTTCTCCAACCGTTACCCACGCCCAGCCGCCCATGGTCCCACATCGCTGTTGATTTTGTCACCGGCCTGCCTCCATCTGAGGGTAACACCACCATTCTCACCGTCATTGACAGGTTTTCTAAAGCAGCCCATTTCGTGCCTCTTCCTAAGTTGCCTTCTGCTATGGAGACTGCTCATCTCCTTGTACAGCACGTTTTTCGTATTCATGGTGTCCCTTCCGACGTGGTGTCGGATAGGCGTCCCCAGTTTGTCTCTCAGGTGTGGCGCAGTTTTTGTGGTGCCTTGGGGGCGTCGATCAGTCTCACCTCTGGCTATCACCCGCAGTCCAACGGTCAGGCTGAACGGTGCAACCAGGAGATCGAGGCCACCCTTCGATGCCTCGTTGAGGACAATCCATCCGCTTGGAATCGACATATGGTCTGGGTGGAGTATGCCCACAACGCCCATACTTCTGCGGCCACAGGTATGACACCCTTTGAAACTTCGCTGGGATATTTGCCCCCTTTGTTCCCCAGTCAGGAGTCGGACATCTCGGTGCCGTCAGTGCAGCACCATTTCCGACGCTGTCGGCGTATCTGGCGCCAGGCTAAGGTAGCACTTCTCCGCACGGCCGCCCAAAATAAGAGGTTTGCGGACCGCCACCGATCTTCTGCGCCCTCCTATCAGGTGGGTCAGAGGGTTTGGCTTTCCACCAGGAACATCACCCTGAAGGACACCCCGAGGAAGTTGGCGCCTCGATTCAACGGACTTTTCCCTATACTCCGGATCGTCAACCCCTCTGCGGTGCGTCTTCGGCTGCCCGTTTCCATGTGGATTCATCCGACGTTTCACGTGTCCCAGGTCAAGCCCGTTTCTGAGAGTCCTTTGTGCCCGCCTGCTAGCCTCCCTCCACTTGCTCGTCTCATCGACAACCATCCAACCTTCACCGTGCGTGCCATTCTGGATGTGCGCCGTCGTGGGAGAGGTTTTCATTATCTTGTGGACTGGGAGGGATACGGCCCTGAGGAGCGGTCGTGGATTCCTTGCTCTTTCATCCTGGACCCCAGTCTGATCACCACCTTCTTCAGGGCTCACCCAGAGAAGCGCGTTGGGGCTCCTGGAGGCGCCCCTTGAGGGGGATACTGTAAGAGTGGCACCTTCTGCAGCTCCAAGATGGCCGCCAATCATCCACAGCTGACGGTCATCCACCTGACGAGCTCCACCTCTACTTAAGGCTGCAGTCGAGTTCTACTCTTCGCTGAAGCATTTTATGCCACACATGGTATTTATGCCTCTAGCCAGTTTGTGAGTACATTTGAGAGAAACTTACCCTGTGCTTGTTGTGTTCTCAGCCCTCGGATTCTCCTGGTTCCAGCTCTCTGCTCGTCGTGCTTTGCCCTCCAGCCACTTGCCTGCCTCACTCGCCCTCTGGGACTCCATCTCAAGGAAATAAGGACTCTCTGGAATCATCCTCCTCTTTTCATCCGTAAGGAAACATCAAACAAACAAGATCAATTACCCTGGAAGAACTTTCTGGTCAAACCCATCTGACTGTCTGCTTTTCATCGTCCAGGAAATCCAGAGGACCCTTGTGTATTTGTAAATAGTTATTCCCCACTGTAAATAATAAACACTGTTACTTTAGCACCTTTTTGTCTTGTGTCGTTCTGGGTCTTGTTACCAACTGGGTTACCTTTTGAGATCACAAGTCCAAAGCTGAGCCAGAAATACCAGCCAGAACTTGAAACCTGTTTAATAAGATTGCATGGTCAACAGTATCAAAGGCAGCACTAAGATCCAACAGGACCAACACACAGAGCATTTTCCATCATCAGCAGCCATTACCTCCACCATTACATCTTCCACCATTACCCTCAGCACTGGCTCTCCTCAGGGATGTGTGCTGAGCCCTCTTCTGTTCACTTTGCTCACATATGATTGTGCAGCTACCCATCCAGGCTGTCATATTGTTAAGTTTGCAGATGATACAGCGGTGGTGGGATGCATCACAAACAATGATGAGTCCAGCTACAGACAGGAGGTGGAACACCTGGAGAGCTGGTGCAAAGAGAATAACCTTCACATGAATGTGAAGAAGACAAAGGAGATGATTGTGGACTTCAGAAGGAACAAACACACCCACGCCCCACTGAACATAAGTGGATCTGCGGTGGAGGTGGTCTCCAGCTACAAGTACTTGGGTGTACACTTGAATGATAACCTCAGCTGGAGCAACAACACCACCAGCCTGATCAAGAAAGGTCATCAGAGACTCTACTTCCTCAGACGGCTGAGACGAGCTGGTCTGAGTAGCCCAGTCCTCACCTCCTTCTACAGGTGTGCAGTGGAGAGCATCCTGTGCTCCAGCATCAACGTGTGGCATGGAGGCTGCACAGCTGCAGAAAGAAAAGCTCTACAGAGAGTGGTGAAGGCTGCACAGAAGTCTGTTGGAGTCAGTCTCCCCACCATCACAGACATTTACACCTCCAGATGCAGGAAAAGAGCCACCTGCATCATGAAAGACCCCACTCACCCAGCACACACACTCTTTGCCCCACTCCCTTCAGGACGGCGGTTAAGGAGCATCAAATGTAGAACCACTAGACTGAGGAACAGCTTCTACCCTGAGGCTGTTAGACTCATGAATAAATAAATAATAAGAATAATCACTGCAAAATATCACATCATGCTGATGCTGATCTGTTTTCTTGTTGCTGTGTTCATCTGTGACCATCTGCTCATAAAGACTCATGTTCGTGCTGCTGTTTATAATGATGTTTTTCTATTACATTAGGGCTTAGTGTATTTCTAGTTGATGTTTTTCTTAGTTATATCCTAGATGTTATTACTCCATCCATCCATCCATTTTCTTCCGCTTATCCGGGGTCGGGTCGCGGGGGTAGCAGCCTAAGTAGGGAGGCCCAGACTTCCCTCTCCCCAGCCACTTGGAGCAGCTCCTCTGGGGGAATCCCAAGGCGTTCCCAGGCCAGCCGAGAAACATAGTCCCTCCAGCGTATCCTGGGTCTTCCTCTGGGTCTCCTCCCGGTGGGACATGCCCGGAACACCTCACCAGGGAGGCGTCCAGGAGGCATCCTAACCAGATGCCCGAGCCACCTCAACTGGCTCCTCTCGATGTGGAGAAGCAGCGGCTCTACTCCGAGTCCCTCCCGGATGACTGAGCTTCTCACCCTATCTCTAAGGGAGAGTCCAGCCACCCTGCGGAGAAAACTCATTTCAGCCGCTTGTATCCGAGATCTTGTTCTTTCGGTCATAACCCAAAGCTCATGACCATAGATGAGGGTGGGAACGTAGATCGATCGGTAAATTGAGAGCTTTGCCTTTTGACTCAGCTCTCTCTTCACCACGACAGACCGGTACAGCGCCCGCTTCACTGCGGACGCTGCACCTATCCGCCTATCGATCTCACGCTCCAGTTTTCCCTCATTCGTGAACAAGATCCCGAGATACTTAAACTCCTCCACTTGGGTAAGGACCTCCTCCCCGACCCGGAGAGGGCACGCTACCCTTTTCCGGCTCAAGACCATGGCCTCGGATTTGGAGGAACTGATCCTCATCCCGGCCGCATCACATTCAGCTGCAAACCGCTCCAGCGAAAGCTGTAGATCACGAGCTGATGAAGCCAATAGGACCACATCATCTGCAAAAAACAGAGAAGCGATTCTAAGGTCACCAAAACGGATCCTCTCAACACCTTGGCTGTAGAGCTGTCATCGGGCCGGAAATCCACGGCCCTACCCTACCCGAGCCCCTTAGTTTAATTACCCAAGCCCGAGGGAGCCCGCTGATTTCCTAGAAATCACCGCCCGACCCGACCCTACCCGATTAAAAAAAACAACAACAACAACAAAAAAAAAAAAACACTACGTTTATTTATTAAGCTTTTACTGCGTTCTCCCACTCAGCAAAAGAACTTGATGTTGTTCTTCTTTGTTTTGATGGAGGAGGAGGAGGAGGTGTGAGCGCGCTGCTCGCAGTGACTTGATGTTGAAGCTCAGGAATGTCAGGAATGCGGCAACTTGTTCCGCCGCAGATGAGAGCAGTGTGCGAACGTGAGCGTGCACCTGACGCACGTCAGCTGGTGACATAATTTTGAGCTTGTTAAAGTTAGGCCACAGAAATAATGCAACTCTCTGCAAGTCGTGGATAATAATTTTGCGCTCCAGCACTTCTGCATGTCGCGCAGAAACACCTGCTGCGGAGAGTCTGTGTGAGGACTGGCAGTGTTGCTTCAGTTTCTCATTCCAGAGACAAACCAGGTTGGTGGGATATTTGTCACCCTCCAGTTCTCTCTGTGCACGGTAAAATGGTTCGAGAAATGTCACTAAAAAGTCCAGCATGTCGGGGGAGACGCTGTCAGGCGCGCGCCGCGCGCCTGCTCTCTGGCTGAGTTGCCAATTTAGTGGCTGCGCGCTGCGGTTTTCACCATCTAAATTCACTCTATTAATTATTTCCTCATCAATAAACTTACTGCCTTATATTCTTTACAAGCAGATTAAAACAATTTTATATTGTGTGCATTTTTATTTAGTTTTGTTTGTGCTGTATGATTAAAAAAACCACATCAAAGCCCGAGCCCGACCCGCGGCCCGCCAATCAAACCAAAAATATGGCCCGAGCCCGACCCGAAGTCGGGTCGGGCTCGGGTAGGGTCGGGCTCGGGCAAAGAAACGACACCTCTAACCCTTGGCTGCGCCTAGAAATTCTGTCCATAAAAGTTATAAACAGAATCGGTGACAAAGGGCAACCTTGGCGGAGTCCAACTCTCACCGGAAACGAGCCTGACTTACTGCCGGCAATGCGGACCAAGCTCTGACACCGGTCGTACAGGGACCTAACAGCCCATATCAATGGGCCTGGTACCCCATACTCCCGGAGTACCCCCCACAGAACCCCCCGAGGGACGCGGTCGAATGCCTTTTCCAAGTCTACAAAGCACATGTAAACTGGTTGGGCAAACTCCCACGCACCCTCCAGGACCCTGTTGAGGGTGTAGAGCTGGTCTAGTGTTCCACGACCAGGACGAAAACCACACTGCTCCTCCTGAATCCGAGGTTCGACTATCCGACGGACCCTCCTCTCCAGAACCCCTGAATAGACCTTACCAGGGAGGCTTAAGAGTGTGATCCCCCTATAGTTGGAACACACCCTACGGTCCCCCTTTTTGAATAGGGGAACCACCACCCCAGTCTGCCAATCCAAGGGAACTGCCCCCGATGTCCACGCGATATTGCAGAGTCGCGTAAGCCAACACAACCCCACAACATCCAGAGCCCTAAGGAACTCAGGACGAATCTCATCCACCCCCGGAGCCCTGCCACCGCGGAGCTTTTTAACCACCTCGGCGACCTTATTACTGTTTTTCTCTAACATTTTGTTGTTGGATGTAACTGGGACCCTGTGTAGATAATCTCGTTTCATCACATGTACCACATGCAGTGCAAATGACAATAAAGACTCTCTGACTCTGACTCTGACTCCATTAACAGATCGTTGTGAACTTTTAAAAGAGCAGTTTCAGTGGAATGGTGTTTCAGAAAACCAGACTGAAGTGGATCAGAAATCTGTAACTGAAAGAACCAGGATTAGAGTTGGGTTTCTACAACTTTTTCAAGTACTTTACTAAAAAAAAAGGCAGTTTTGAGATGGGACGGAAATTTGAAAGGGAGCTAGAATCCAGATTAGGCTTCTTTAATAGAGGGGTCACTTCTGCTGTTATAAAATAGGATGGGACAAATCCTTTCTTCAGTGATTATCATCAACACTGTTGGACCAATACAGTTTAAAGTCTGGACAAGCAAAGATGGTGGTAATATTTCCAATGAACAATTAGAGACTTTCATTTTTCCAAGTACTGTAATGAGGTCAGGTCATTTAAAGTACCGTAATCGGATTAAAATATGAAAATGACTGAGAGCACTGAGGCTCAACATAAAAAGTAGATGAACTTGGGAGATATATTGGTTCCCTTTCAGTCATGTTCTCTCGGTGCAACATACTTGCTATGGGAATTGCGCCCCCGCGCGATTACCTGAAGGAATATACTCATGCCTTTACGGCTAGGGGCATCACCGCCGCGCCAGAGGCCCCGCCCTCTGGTTACTTAAGCGGCGTGCGCCCCTCCATCTTCCGTTTTTTTGCCCTTCACCTCACTTAAACCTGAACTACCTCTTCGCGGGACTTCTCTGGTGCCTTCATCGCTCATTCGAGGTGAGCTCGCTCCCTACACAGCTTGAGCTGGAGAGGACGCTGGCGTGATGTCGCCGCTTCTCCAAGCTAAATAGTTCTTTTACTGTTGCTATTTTATTTATTTTTTATTTATTTTTGACATTTTTTAGGACATTTATCTGGACTTATTTTGCTCAGTGGTTTTTTAATAAGGACTTTACGGACAGCTAGTAACTTCCTAACCGGAATGTTGGGCTGTCTGCCTCCTGTCACTGCAGTTTTTGTGTTTTGCTTACCTGCTGCTTCTGTCAACCTCCTGTGTCGTCTGGACTGTTCTGGACTTTCTCCTGTGCTCCTCTTCAAGTGATGCTCAACCGAGTTACATCTCACTGCTTCTCTCTCGGAGCCGTGGGTCTGCTGTTAGCGGCTAGCTCTGTGCTAGCTTCCCCCGGTTTGGCTGGTGTGATGTTGACCTACTCCGCTTCGCAGCTGCTTGGACTTAACAACTGCTCCATTCCACCTTCTGTTCCCATCATCAAACAACTGGGACTTCTGCGTAGACCTCGTTACATCCATAGAGGCTCGCGAAGGAAATCCATTTACTCTCGCTCTGAATTAATTCCGTGCGGGAGACGTGTCGCACCTCGACTACGTCATCAGAACGCTGCGTCTGTAGTCCCTTGTAGTCCACAGCGCCCAAAGTGGCAAGGAAAACGTGGAGTGGACTTCAGTCTGCTGAAACCGGTTCAAAAGGCTCCTACACCAACCAGCATTAAAATAGAACTTTTCAATGTACAATCACTATCGAACAAATCATGTTTAATTCATGACCACATTCTGGAGAAGGACCTGGACCTCATGTGCCTCACAGAGACTTGGCATCAACCAGACGTGTTCAGTTCTCTGAATGAAGCTTGTCCCTCTGGATATAGTTATCTGCAGAGAGCCCGCAGCACTGGCCGTGGTGGTGGTCTGGCTGTAATCTACCGCAGTAATTTAAAATTGTCACATCTGTCTTCTCATAATTTTTCCTCTTTCGAATGTTTGGCCTTCAACTTCAAAGCCCCACTCCTGATGAACGTTATATTGATTTATAGACCTCCCAAACCGCATGTTTCATTTAACTCAGAAATGCATGACCTCCTCACCTTTTTCTGCACCTCCCCTGTAAAAACTATTTTTCTTGGCGATCTAAATATCCACATGGACAATTCCTCTTCCCCTCTGGCAACAGATTTTAAGTCTCTTTTGGAATCTCTCAACCTCACCCAACATGTGGACGCCCCTACGCACAACAGGGGGCATACTCTGGATTTGGTGATTACAGACACTGTACTCATCAATAACTTGTCTGTATATGACCTGGGTGTCTCAGACCACAGGGTCATCTCCCTGGAAGTGCCTTCAACTTCGCCTTCTTCTAACCCAAAACGACCCATCCAGTTCCGTGACTATAAAAACATCTCCCCTGATGTTTTGTCTGCTGATCTTCACGCCCTGACCGCCGTCAATCACTCATCTGCAGATGACTCTGTGAATTATTACAACCAATCTCTCCAGGAGCTTCTGGACCTACATGCTCCCTTGAAGACAAGACTGGTGTCTTTCTCCCGTTCAGCCCCCTGGTACACTGGTGAGCTGCGCAGGATGAAGGCAACTGGCCGTGCTATCGAGAGACGTGTAAAATCATCTGGTCTCTCGGTACATAAGCAAGCGTACAAAGAACATCAGAAAGCGTACGCCTATTCTCTTAAAGAAGCACGCTCCAAATATTACTCCAACATCATCAACACCTGCCCTGGAAACTCTAAACAGCTCTTCTCCACAATAACTCATCTGCTTAATCCCATTAAACAAAATCATGAGGACTCTGTTCAAAAATGCGACCTGTTCCTCTCATCATTTAAAAACAAAGTCAACACTATCAGATCCCAGCTCCACAACCTCCCTGATCTTAGTGTGCCATCTACCCATCTGCTTTCTGGGACCCTGAGCAGCTTTGATGAAGTTGTTCAGAGTGAGGTAGAGACCATCCTCAAGAAAATGAAGCCTTCATCCTGCGCCCTGGATCCCTTCCCCTCATCTCTCATAAAATCCAATCACTCTGCAATAAGCCCATTAATCACACAAATAATAAATCAGTCTCTACAATCTGGTCATGTTCCACTGCCTCTAAAAACTGCCATCATTAGGCCTCTTCTGAAAAAATCTAATTTGGATCCCGACATTTTTTCAAATTACCGGCCAATTTCCCACCTCCCATTTCTGTCCAAAGTGCTGGAGAAAGCAGTTGCTGCTCAGCTGCAGGAACACCTACAGCAACACTCTCTGTATGAGAAGTTCCAGTCTGGATTCAGAGCAGCTCACAGTACTGAGACTGCATTGTTGAGAGTAACGAATGATGTCCTCATGGCTGCTGACACTGGTTCTCCCTCCATCCTTGTCCTCCTTGACCTCACTGCAGCCTTCGACACTGTGGACCATAGTATCCTCCTCCACCGTCTTCATGTGGAGGTCGGTCTCTGTGACACTGTCCTGGACTGGTTCAGATCTTTCCTCTCCAATAGGCTGGAATGTGTCAGTCTTGGCAATGCCACTTCCCAGACAGTCGGTGTCTCCTGTGGTGTACCTCAGGGGTCAGTTCTGGGCCCCCTGCTGTTTTCCCTTTACATGCTGCCTTTGGGTCAAATTATTAATCAGTTCAACATTTCCTTTCACTGCTATGCCGACGACACACAACTTTACATCAGGACTGGAGCATCATCATCATCCCTATCTCCATCTTCACTCACTGCTCTCACTGCACTCACTGCTCTCTCTGCCTGCCTGGAGGAAATAAAGGCATGGATGAATCAAAACTTTCTTCAACTGAACTGCTCCAAAACCGAGGCCATATTGATTGGCACCCCTCACCAGGTACAAACATCAACTTTAACCACAATCTCCTTCTCTGGTCAAGACATCCCCCTCTCCACCTCTGTTACAAATCTTGGAATAAAAATGGACTCTCATCTCACATTTGAAAATCACATTAAGCATCTGTTTAAAACCTGCTTCTTCCATCTTCGAAACATCTCCAGACTTCGCCCATCTCTGACTTTTTCTGATGCTGAGAAACTCGTCCATGCCTTTGTCTCCTCCAGGCTCGACTACTGCAACTCCCTGTTTATTGGTATCCCTGGCAAAAACATTCAGAAGCTTCAATATATTCAAAACAGTGCAGCTAGGATTCTGTTGAGAGTTCGCAAATTTGATCATATTACACCCATTCTCCATAACCTCCATTGGCTTCCTGTCACCTACAGAATTCAATATAAAACTGCTCTCATTACCCATCAATGCTTGCACGGCACTTCACCTGACTATCTAAAGGACATTCTTGCACCATATTCATCCACCCGGTCTCTACGGTCACAGAACAGTAATTTACTTCATATTCCTCGGACCAAATTGAGGACCATGGGAGACCGAGCATTCTGTGTGGCTGCCCCCCGCCTGTGGAACTCCCTCCCTGATGACCTGAGAGCTCCACAGTCACTGGTTGACTTTAAAAGCGGCATTAAGACTTTTCTTTTTAAGCAAGCCTATTCTGCTTTCACATGATTTTATCTTTGATCTTAGCTGATATCTTTATTGATTTTACTTGATTTTATCACTTGTTTTATTTTATTTATTTTTTAAGCAAGCCTAAACATACATGATTTTATCTTTGATCTTAGTCGATATTATTGTTGATTTTATTTGATTTTATCACTTGTTTTATTTTTATCTTTACCTTGTTACACATTGTAGCACTTTGAGATTTTTATTAATGAAAAGTGCATTACAAATTGAATTCATTATTATTATTATTATTACACAGAGCGCAAAGAGAATTATTTCCTGCGTACTGCTGGACTAGCGACCCTAGTCCAGCATTTTTCTACCTAACCCCAAAGTTTTCTCTCCTCTCTCTACAGATTGCTTCGCGACGGCGCTAACTACGCCATAAAAAAAAAAGGAGGCTGCCTCGCTACGTCAAGCTAGCGGGCTGGCCAGCGAAAGCAACACGACGGAGGAGACATCTCAAGAAAGAAGACGAAGAATTCTGGAAGGTCTCGCTCGCCTCGTCTCGGACAGAATGGCTCCGGAGAAGGGAAAGCGGAAAGCGAAACTTCCAAGGAAGACCACCGCGGCGACGAGCCCCACCTCGTGTGCCTGCCCAAGTGGCTGTGGTTTTTATCTTGCGGCGACGGACACCCACGAGGCCTGTCCTGTCTGCCTGGGAATGCTTCATGTAAAGACTGCGCTGGACGCACCTGACTCTTGCCCACACTGCAGCATCATGATGGATGCAGTGCTGCGGCATCGGGTTGAGGAACATGTTACAGTCACTGTTTGAGGTTAGTGAAACCTGGTGCACTGGGGGAGATACAATACTGTTGATAGTATCAAATAACACTTTGGGATTATTTTTGTTCAGGTGAATAAGATTGACAACCTGTTCATTTCCTGCCGTTCCCTTCCAGCAGTCATCCTCATCAATTCTTCCTTCCTCATGTTTTTCAGGTTTCCCTGTTTGTACATACACATAACCACAATGTAATTAGAGTCACTTTCATTATATTATGAGCTTGAGTCTGTTTACCTCTGACCTATTACCGTATTTTCTGGCATATAAGTCGCACCTTTTTTCCTAATTTGCATGCCCAGCGACTTATAGGGTGAAGCGACATATTTATGGATTTTTTTCCCATATTTTTAGACCAATTTTTGGCTCAGATATGACCGTTTTTCATTTTGGCAAAAAAAATGGTGCAGTACCACTTTTGTCCGCTAGGGTACACCGACCGTTCCCACCTCATGTGTCCGACGGCAGCTCCTCTGGTCGGACTGACTCTGTCGCAGCCCGGCCTCCTGCTCTGGAGGTATGAACTACTAAACCACAGGACAGATTTTGTTGAAACTTACAGAAAGTAATCACTGGATGGACATTTACAAACTGTTAGCCGTAGGAGACGTTTGAGCTAAAATTCAATTTATTTATGATTTATATTTGCAGTGCGCGCAACCGTTTGGAAGACGTCAAAGCGAAACAATTTAAATCCAGCAGATTTCAAAGTCAAAGTCAACTTTATTGTCAAAACTGCAAGATGTACAGGACATACAC
>JBBPBX010010793.1:0-57185 GCA_038048925.1 Garcialebias charrua | reverse complement strand
CAGCGCTAATCCAAAAATTAGTTCCGCTATTTCTAAAGCACTTATTAATTTATTTAGGTCCGCAATTTCAAAAGCGCTTATGTATTAGCAATGCTAGCGGAAGCTAATGCTAACACGCTAACCGCCATTTTGAACAGGGCAAATGGCGAACTACTTTTTTTAATCCAGCAGATTTGACCATTTCGTGAACCGGTTAAGCTCAGAAAAACCTTGTGCTATAAAGTCAGCTAAGAAATATATTTTTTCTCAGCAAAGAAATAATTGTTTTTACCGTGTTTTCTTGGAAAGTCCTTAGCTTCTGTGGCCGCCGCCATTTTGAAGAGGGCAAATGGCGAACTACTTTTTTAATCCAGACGCGTCGCGTAGGCCGCTGAGAAACATCCATAAGTTCACCCTCCATGTTAAAAACTCTTCGTCTGACTCTTCGAAAACAAGCAATAAGGCTGCAGAGTAACACACTGGCTGCTAACTGCGCTCTCTCTAGCCAAGAGACTGAGGGGGACGCTTTTTTGTCATGGACCACATCCGGCGCTGACAGGATATGGTCTGTTAGCAGTCGTCCGGTTGATTTAAGAGCCCGTAAATACGTTTTTTCGTTTTTACTGATAGATAATTAGTTATTAGCGGTACTGCATTTTAAATAAAAATAGCGCAAATCCGCTTATGAATTATAAAAGTTAGTCAATCTGCTGTAAAGCTTTAGGTCCGCTATAAGCGGATTAGCGCTTTAGCGCTCCCTAACGGTCTGGCGCCCACCTTTGCGCATATGTATTATATCTATTTATGTTGCTTTGCTGTGGTAGATGTTTTTGATGCCTCAAACCTTGACCTGTCAAGGACATGGTGTGAGAGATCTTTTTTTTAATACCTCTTTCCTTATCTTTTCTTCCCTTTTTCTTGTCTAAGCAATAAGGGCAGCACATCTTAGAAGCTGCAGCTCCTTGTACACTTCTGTCCATCTTTAGGACTGCTGTACGGAAAGTAATTTAGTTATACTTTACTGTGCAAAAATAAGAAAAGCATTCTGATTCTTATTCTGAAATATCAACAATAAGTTGTAGCACGTCCATTGCAGCTTCTAGAAATAAACAGTTTCTCCAAACTACGGCCATTCAATGAGCATTGTACAACAGGGAAGGTGGAAGGATAAAATGCACTTCATGAGTAAAAGTTGTTTTTACTTCCCATTGCATTTGTGCCTTTATTTTTATATAATGTTCCATTCATTTACACTATAAAAGTTGTGCAGGATTCGAACTCAAACCTCAGTGCAGCTGCCTTTTCTATCCATCCATCCATCTATTATCTTTTACTTGTTTTGGGGTTGGGTCGCAGGAGCAGCAGCTTAAGCAGGGAGGCCCAGACATCTCTTTCCACAGACACCTCTTCCAGATCTTTTGGGAGGACTCCAAGACGTTCCCAGGCCAATCGATAGATATAGTCTCTCCAGCATGTCCTGGGTGTTGGCTGGAGCCTCGACCCAGTCGGACATGCCCAAAGCACCTCCCTAGGAAGGCACCCAGGGAGTATCCTTATCAGATGCCCGAACCACCTCAACTGGTTCTTCTTGATAGAGGATTAGCGGTTCTACTCAGTCTCTCTCCTGGATAACTGAACTTCTAACCCTATCTCTAAGGGGAAGTCCAGCTACCCTGCAGAGAAAACATTTTGACCGCCTTTATCCATGATCTCATTCTTCCAGTCACTACCCAGAGTTTGTGGCCAAAGGTGAGGGTAGGAATGTAGACCGACCAGTAAACAGAGAGCTTCATCATACAGCTCGGCTTTCTCTCACCATAACAGACAGACACAAAATTTGCAATACTGCAGACGCTGCACTAATCCATCTGTCGATCTCTCGCTCCATTCTTCAGTCACTCGTGAACAAAACCTCAAGATACATTAATTTCTCCACTTGAGGCAGTACCTCACCCTCGACCCAGAGAGTTATCCACCCTTTTCAGATTGAGAACCATGGCCTCAGATTTGGAGGTGCAGATCATCATCCCAGCTGCTTCAAACTCTGCTGCGAACCGTTTCAGTGAGAGTCGAAGATCGTGGCATGATGATTCCAACAGGACTACATCATCTGCAAAAAGCAGAGGTGGAATCCTGAGGCCACTGGACTGGACTCTCTTTGCCCCCTAGATGTACTGATAAATTCTGTCCATGAAAGTTATGGACAGAAACTGTGTCAACAGGCAGTCCAACTCCCACCCTGAAGGGGGCTTAAATTATCAGTTCAACTCATCAGTTCAGTCAAAATTAAACACCTTAACCTGTAGCTTTTCCAATGTGAACCAAACTCTTGAACCGTTTGTATAAGACCCAAATGGCCCATAGCAATGTATGCCCTATCCCAGACTTATGGAGCACCCCCCACAGTTTACCTCGAGGAACCCAGTTGATCGCCTTCTCCAAATCCACAAAACACATGTGGACTGGATGGGCAAACTCCTATGACACCTCGAGGACTCTAGTGAGGGTAAGGAGCTGGTCCAGTGTTCCACGGCCAGAATAGTATCTGTATTGTTCCTCTTGAATCTGAGGTTCAAACATCGATCGGACTCGCTTCTCCAGTATCCCTGAATAGACTTTACTGGGGAGGCTAAGGAGAGTGATCCCCCTAAAATCGGAACACGCCCTCTAAACACAGTATTGGTAAAGTGCTGCTTTCCCCGCCTCGGACAACTGCTGGTTTGCCAGAATCTCCTCAGAGCCGAACAAGAGTCTCCATCCAAGGCCTCATTGAACTACTCCCACTTCCAAGCTTTGGCCATAGCAACGGTCAGAGATGCAGCCCGCTTAAGCCCCCGGTAGACCTGCGCGTACTGCCTGTACGCCTCTGTACGACGTACGTACGCTGAGGCACAAGCGTAGCCCCGCAGGGCACGAACGCGCAAAGCTCTTTTTTTACGACCGCGCACGAACGCGCGTTGTCTCACAATAAACTGGCCGTGGCCGGACTGTTTTGTATGTTACACAAATGAATTAAATTCCTCTTCTTTATTGCTGATCGGGCCTTTTCTTTTGTTTTTTTGCCTAAAGTCAAGTAATCGCTTCATCCTCCGTTCACTCCATAACTGAAATGAATGAATTCAGGTCCTACCTGGCTGCGCGAGGTTTTAAATATTTCCTGGTGGGCTGTGGGCTGCAGGAAAAGCGCTCCCTGTTTTTATTTTTATTTTTTTAGAACTTTTAATTAACATATAAAGTTTAGAAACACCGCAGCGGGCTGAAGCCGGCCAGCTCATGCTGTTCTCTTAACCGAGCTGTCAATCATTTCAGTAGGCGTGTCAGCAAGTGACCAATCAGCGACCTCAGTTTGTCCCCTCTGCGCGCAGCTGCTCAAATTACAACAAGAATTTGGAGCGAAAACGCGAGCATTTAACAGAACTGAAAGCAGAGCTGTGCCAGCGAACGCGTGCGCACAGAACGCGTGCGCACAGTGTCGTACAGGCAGGACGCTGAGCTCTACCGGAGGCTTTAGCCTGCTGATACTCCTCAGCTGCCTCCACAGTCCTACCAGCAAACAAGGCCTGATGGGACTCCTTCAGCTTGACTGCCTCCCTAACCCAGGGTGTTCACCACTGAGATCAAGGATGGTCACCACAAAAAGCACTGCCACATCTCAAGGCAGCCACCTTGTCAGTGGTGGTGAGGAACATGGCCCATTCTGACTCAATATCTCCTGCCTCAGCTGGGATGCAGTTAAATCTCTCTTGGATGCTGTCTTTTATAATTCGGTACATTTACTTAGGTCCTCCAATTTCCACTCCAGGCCCTGCCTGAAGCTCCATTGCAAGAATGTGAAATGTGTTTGCATGTTTAAAATAGTGGCCTTTATTTTGTTTGGATTCTGTTTCCATGTTAATGTGTGGTACAATCTTTGACATTTTTTAGCGCAGAAGTTGTTCTCATTCCCATCCAAGAATATTTATTTGTACCTTGTATTGCACAAGTTGTCAAAGCGCTGTTGGTCAAAAGAATGGAAAATAAATATTGAATTTAACTTAATTTTTTTAAAATTATTATTATTTGATATTGGGGGGGATTACTACTGCTATGTAATCATGAAAACTGGTCATTTTTGACTCGCACTTTTATACAAAGTGCTCTGCATTTCATTAAAGAGGAACTTACCCCACTGTGAAACGATAGCTCCGCCCCAAGACCAGATTTAAAATATGCAAAGTGGGTGTGCCAAGAGACACCGCCTAAAGGAGGGGGAGGTGGTGGGGGGTTAGAGCGAGGAGGTGTGGCCAGGACGAGAGACCGTGACATGCAACTAGCATTAGCATAATTTATGCAACATGGAGAGTGATCACAGCGACACAGCTAGTTACGTCAGTGATGTGGAGGACTTTGAGGTGGAGGACTTTTCACCCCCACCCTCACCAGAAGCTGCTAACCTGAAAATGATATTGATCAATACTCAAAATGCTAATGCTAATGCTATGTTGCTATCGCTAATCCAACTCTCGATCTCTGCAAGGGAGCGGCTCTGCTTGAACCGCTTTTATACTCATGTAGCAGAGGATGTGACGACAGAGTGTACAAGACACGTCAGAGTGAACAGTCGTTGACCAATATGTAAATTAGGCTGCAGTACCACAGTTCAACCCATAGGATTAGTGTAAACACGTTTTTAGACCAAATATTGCCGATTTGAACAAATACGCACAAAAACATGAAAATAAACACAGACATAGTGCTATACAACATTTTACACACATTCTAGGGAGTTTATCAGATAAAAAAGTTAATTTTGGGGTAAGTTCCTCTTTAAATACTTTCTTTTCTAATACAAGCAGGACAAAATAAAAATAAAATGTTTCTCTGACAGCATGCTCACTGAACTGCATTGTGCTGGGTCAGGATGTTTTGTCCTGCAAGGATGTGCTTTGTCATGTGCTGTTTCGTCCTTTTGTACCTCATGCCATTAAAACTGGTGGGTTTGAAAGTGGGGATCTTCCAGCTGCATTTGTGTCCATGTGTGTGTGTGTGTTCTAATTTCTGTCTGTGTGGCTGAGAATAAAGCCCACTGCCACAGCATCCAGTGACCTAATGCAAAAGGCAGCAGAGTCCTGCACTATTCTCTTTATGAGCCTTGTCGCTCTCATTTAACTGTGATTGTAGTCTCTGTTGTCACTAAGCAACTTTGTCACGCTTGGATGATTACTGAGATGGGGGCTGGAGAGGGTTGTCGGGGCTGCAGGAATATCGCATGCATAGACCGACTGTAGCTGAATGTGCTTTGGACACAGCTGCAGGCGGATACAGGCGTCTTCTGTATTCAAGAGATAAATATATTTGATGGTGTCTCTTGAACGTCCTGCAGCTCCAGAAGTGATTTTAAACTGACAACTCACACAGTATTCTGGTGTGCTACTAGGCCCAGAGCATTTGCCAACCAAAAGTTAATGTTTTAAGGAGTAAATCTCTCTTAATCACAAATGAAATCAGTTTCTTGTGTAATTTTCTGCAGGCAAGCATACTTCCAAATAACTGATCTCCAAGTGTTCTTTGAAACTTGCAGCAACTTGTCCATTCTGGGGAGCAAAATCAAGTTATTAGCTATGCAACTAGATACGATTTCCCTGCAGCGGCAAGGTTATTTTGTTAAATTTAGCAAGATTGAGTTCTTGTGAAAGTAGAGAAGATGGATAAATATTTTTAATAATGTAGAGTTTTGAATTCTTATGGTTTTGGTGCACAATGTGCACAGTGTGAAAGTACTGTGTGTTTTTCAGAGAATCTGCTAAGCTGCTAGTGTCTGGGGGTCAAATCTCCAAATAAATATATCACCATGAAGGGTCATAACTTTGAGAGGCCACCACTAAAGCTGTTTGCAGAGTGTTTATTCTGTCACATCCACTACAAGTCTCACACCACATGAATAAGGGGACTTTTCTCCTTTTGAGCTGTTTTAACTAATAAACTTGTGTATTTTCAATCAATATATTATTTGCAACAATGAGAAATTATTTTTTACTGCCCTTTAAGCACCTTTATTATTTATTACACAGCCAGACATCCTCATTTACTGCAGCATTCAAGCATTGTGTTTCCATGATGTATTCCACTCTGTGTTGAAAAGCCTCATCGGTTCTGGTTCTGTTTCTTGTAGATAATCCAGTTTTCTTCTGTCCTCGGCGTGTTTATGTCAGATATATTTGTTGTTCCTGTTTAAGTACAGTGTGCCAATATTCACCAAGCCCTGTGTGAAATATCGCACTTGACTCTGGCCTCAAACATCATTAGTCTGAACTTGTGTGGAATGAATTTGGGGCTGCTGTGTTTGCACTAAAACACTACACTTTAAAAAAAACATTTCCTGTTGGATACCTTCATTTATTCCTGTGCTTTTCTTCACAATATTGCATAAAAATGTTCCAAAAGTTTGAAAGGCTGCTGCAGCTGTGGTTGATTCCTGTTGCTCTCTGGTTTTAGTGAGGGTGAGTCAGTGCGTAAGAAAACCTGCCAGGAACAAGCGTGTTGGGGCATCTTAATGGTGGATCATAAAACTCTTAACTTCTTTCTTTCTCTCTTTTTTTTTTTTTTTTAATGGAAGACTTTGGAAAAGTTATAGAACCTTGAAACACCTTGTTTTCACAGCCTTGCTTAACTATAGGTGGGCCTCGTTGGAACAAAGTTTAGCTTTCCCCTTTATGCCTGCTTTTGTGAGTCAAAAACAGCATGGGGCATTTAATAAGACCTGAAACCCAAAAAGAAACCAATTTGCCACAAGGTTCTCACAGTTATTTATTTATTTATTTATTTATTTTTGGCCACGTTTTAAGTTCCGTTAAGTATTTCCAACAAAAATCCTGATTTTTTTTTTTTTTAAATTATCACCGTCGTGGCAAGCGTGAAACGGGGAGTTGCTGTGGGTCAAAGCAGCTTACGCCTGCTTTTAAAAGCAGTGCAGATCCTCAAGCTGAAGTACGTAATATCTCCGTTTACTTTGACCACCACATTCCTTCAGTGTCACGTTGTGCAGACGAACAGGCGGCCATAGGAGTCGTCCAGAAGCCGTCTTTTCACCTCTGAACTCTGTCCCCTGACCCCTCTGTGGTGGTGTTTTCTGGTGTCACAAGGTTTAAGCTTTAGTACAGCTGTGTTAGAGGACTATTTATGACAATGATACAAGGTGTGTTACTTTCTAATGCTCCAAAGCGTAATGTCAAAAACATTCTTACAGCTGTTACTAGTCCCTTTATCTATAAGCAGTTTCAGAGCTCTTGTAGTAAATGTTAGTTTGATTTTAGTCTGATCTGAAGATACCTGGTTACCAACAAACAATGATGATGATGATGCTGATGCATTTTTATTTCAGACAGAGATTTCACCACAAAACATAATACTGAAGACTTTCATGTTTCCAAGTATAGATACATAATCTTAATATCAAATATACATATTTAAGCACATCAAAGTGCTATAGATACATTTTTTTATTTTCCTCTAATGGTGGCTGTGAGTCTGAAAAGGAGTATGATGAAGTTGAACTTATATTATCATACCCCTTATCCATTCAATAATTCATAGGAAAAATAGTCTTCCTGTTGCCAGTTTCCCTTCCAGAAAAAAAAAGAAGTAATATTAATAATAATAAATAAATAACAGTATTTTCTGGACTAGATGAAAGTATATACATGTACATACATGTTCCAGTTTAGAAGGGAGAACTTAATTATTGTCAGAAGTTGTTAAAATAAACATAAACTCAGTTGAGTCACCCAAATCAGTCAAAGCTTGGACATAGAAAACTGGATATTCGTTCACTTTTCATGAGTTTGTTTTGTTTTATTAAGAACTTGTTTTTACTTGCATCTTTAAAGGTAAAATCTTTAATGTGTCAATATACAGTCAAATATAGTTAGGATTTTTAATGTATGTATTTTGGGCACAATGAAAAATGCATGGTCCAGCAAAGTTCAGTCAGGTCATCTGGACGTTTTTTTTTTTTTTTTTTGGTGAAACATTTCGGACTTCATCAGTCCGAGGAGCCACAACAAACTCAGTCCCACAAGCTGCACACTCGCATAGTGGACCAACCAGTTTGCTGGTGCTAAGATGGTTTCTGGGGCTCGCCCTCTCCCCCGTCGCCTCCTCTGAGGCAGCCATAGTCAAAGTGGTTCAAAACATCAAAGTTCATGCTCAATAATCCAGGTAAAAAATCCAACAAAGTTCAGTCAAATCATCTATACTTTTTTTTTTTTTAGATGTTTCGTTCATCCAAAGGTTCATCAACCCGACCGAATCCAATCTGAATGTTTTTGAACCACTTCGGCTATGGCTGCCTCAGAGGAGTCGACGGGGGAGAGGGCGGGCTTCAGAAACCATCTTATCACCAGTAAACTGGTTGGTCTACTATGTGAGGGTGCTGCTTGTCAGACTGAGTTTGTTTGTGGCTCCTCAGTTTGATGAAGTCAGAATCAGAATAAACTTTATCATTGCACCGAGATGCAACGAGAACATGTTCGTACAGTCGTCCGAAAGATGGGCGGTGTGCACGAAGCTGCTACTGTAAAAGCACGGCCATCTTATTCTTGTCATTTGGATTATGGATGAAATGTCTCAACAAAAAAATAAACCGTCCAGATGACTTGACTGAGCTTTGTTGGATTTTTTTTACATGGATTATTGAGCATGAACTTTGATGAATTAGCGTGGTGTTTCTTGAATACATAAATTATTAGTTGGGTATAAAAACGTTAATCGGAACTTTCTTATCTTTAAGTGTGTTTCTGTTTGTCCTGTTTGGTTTAAAACCCACACTGTTATTATTATTATTATTTACTGCTGCTGAAGATGAAGGCCAATGTATCCACCAGCCATTTTTATCAATTTTATCTGATTAAATGAAGCCATTATCTGCTCAAGAAAACCACATAAACACATTGTTGAACTTCACCAAGCAGAATTTTTTTTATCTTGTTTTAAAAAATGTATGAATTTTTATCCTAAAATATTTTCTGTCAGTTGTATCAATTGTTTAGCTTTAGTTCATTGTGTTTCTGTACAGTTCTGCTTCGAGATTAAAGAGGGGGAATTTCCTTAAGGAGAAACGTACAATATGTTGTGTAGTTTGACTTTTTACAAACATTATCCATTTGCTTCTAATGTAGCAGATCAAGATATGCTGGAACATATTGCCACACTTTTAAAAAGAGGACAGATAAGAATGTTCTCTCTCAACAGTCAACACGTGGTTATCCAAGCTGAGAGTTTACTGATGAGGTGCTCTGGTTTCCTGATTTACTGCTAGTTTAAAAAGTTGTGAAAGCTCAACAAAATAATAAACTATAATGTGAAACTGTTTGACAGACAGAATGATCTTCTCTGCTCTCCCTCAGTCTCAGCAGCACATCAGATCAATCTGAAGAAAATTAGTTTTAGTAAGAAAAATGCACAAACACACAGCTGGTATGAATCGTATGGATTTCATAAGATTTTTAACGAGTTCATGCCCCATATTTTGTTTTGTTTGTTTGATTTTTCTTATTAAAAGAGAAATGTAGTTGTTAATTACAGGGCTGGAATATGTAACGATTATAACCATGTACCTTTTTTTTCCTGGTGGATTTGACAAGTGTACAGTAATGATCAGTGTCTTAAACACCTGCTGAGCCTAACTTTCCTCTTCGGTGATTGCCCAAGGATCAGCCACACCTCGTGCCGTCATACTTGAAGGTTTCTTGAAACAAATTACACCAGCATTTGCTTTGTATTGCATTTTGCTCAACAGCTGTGAAACATTACTCACCGACAGAACAGTTTTAGTTGCACGCACTGGATTTCACCCTGAAAAACTCGTGTATCCCACAATAAGCCCCGGTGATGTGGCATGCTGTGGCTTTGGTTGGAGACCGAGGTGAGGGTGTGGAAGGAGGGTGTTGCGCTAAACAGGACTGCTGAAGCCCTTCCTCAATGTGGTTCCCATCAGGAGAGACTTGCACTTGTGGCATAAATTCCTGCCTCGTGGCAAAATGCCTTGTCTGGATTTAATCAGATCAGCTTCTGTCGTAACATGCAAAGAAAACAAATATATATATATATACCACGCTCAAGGATGGATGATGTTCTGCCTTTGTGGATGGTGTTATTTAAGACCAACGGTTGGTGCTGTTTCTTTATCAGACATGATGACTTAACTTTGTGAGCCTTTAAAGTGAGTTTAAAGTCATTGATGAAAAGGTTATGAGCTGTTAGTTAAGGTCAGCTGCACTTTGGTCTTGACCTCACTTGAACTAGCCGTTAGCTGGTCAATCAGGTCGGAATTACCGTATTTTCCGGCCTATAAGTCAGTTTTTTTTAAACTAATTTTCATGTGCTGCGACTTATGCGGCGAAGCGACATATTTAGGGATTTTTTCCCCATATTTTTAGACCAATTTTTGGCTGAGATATAACAGTTTCCATTCATTCTGACGGAGAGAAAAAAGGAGCAGTACCACTTTCGGCCGCTAGAGGCGCAGTACCACAGGACAGATTTTGATGAAACTTACAGAAAGTAATCACTGGATGGACAATTTATAACTGATTAGCTTAAGGAGATGTTTGAGCTAAAATTAGATTTATTTATAATTAATTTTCGCAGCGCGCGCATACTTTTGGAAGACCGTCAAAGCGAAACAATTTAAATCCAGCTGATTTGAACATTACGTTAATTTTTAAAGGAAAAGTTCAGCTCAGAAACACTTTTGCTATAATGTCAACAAACAAATATATTTTAAGGTGTTTATCTTGTTAAATTTTAAAGAAATTAAGCGTATCCGCTCGCTGCGCGTGCACGCTTCGCAGCACCGACGTAGCACTATATATATTTTTATTCATCCGCTTTCGACACCATCAACCATGAGATCCTCATTGCTAGGTTGGAGCAGTGGGTGGGCATCACAGGGTCAGCCCTGAACTGGTTCAGATCCTACCTCGCTGACAGATCCTTTTGTGTTTCCATCAATGGTTTTAGTTCTGCAGTGGCAGCTCTTAAATGGGGGGTTCCGCAGGGGTCCATCCTGGGTCCTCTCTTGTTCTCCTTATACCTGCTGCCACTCGGTGCTATTTTCCGGAAACACAACATACCCTTCCACTTCTACGCCGATGACTGTCAAATTTACTTCCCCCTAAGACAAAATGGTACATGCTCTATTCAACCTCTGCTCGACTGCCTGGCTGACATCAGGGACTGGATGGCTTTAAATTTCTTAAGTTTCAACGATAAGAAGTCTGAAGCCATATTGTTCCTTCCCAATGACACAACCTCGAACCACTGCATCGACCTCTCTGCTCTACCCCTGTCTGAAAAACAAAAAGTCACAAATCTGGGAGTGATAATGGATCCTTCCATGAAACTCAACAGTCATGTAAACATGATCGTTAAATCCTGTTTTTTCTAGCTGAGGCGACTGTCTAAGCTGGAGCCCATTTTATCAAAAAATAACCTGGAGACAGTGATTCACGCATTCATTACATCTAGGCTTGATTACTGCAATTCACTTCTGCTCGGCGTCAGTCAGGCCTCCATTGCACGATTACAACTGGTCCAGAATGCAGCAGCCCGATTTTTAACCAGCACACGCAAAGGAGAGCACATTACACCAGTCTTGGCCTCCCTGCACTGGCTACCGGTTCATCTTAGAATCCAATTCAAAATTCTCATGTATGTCTACAAATCACTGAACAGCCTCGCCCCCCGCCTATCTCTCAGATCTGATACACCCATATGTCCCTCCACGTGCTTTGAGGTCAGAGGACCGGGTACTTTTAACAGTTCCAGAAACTCGTCTTAAGCGCAGAGGTGACAGGGCGTTCTCTGTAGCAGGCCCTAGACTCTGGAACGAGTTACCGCTGCTCATCAAACAGGCCCCCTCCCTCGCAGTTTTCAAATCCAGGTTAAAAACTCACTACTATTATGTTGCTTTCAACACCCGCTGATTGGTGTTTGATCATTTTATTTTTGATCTGCAGCTGATCTGTTTTCTTGTTGCTGTGTTCATCTGTGACCATCTGCTCATACAGACTCATGTTCGTGCTGCTGTTTATAATGATGTTTTTCCACTACATTAGGGCTTAGTGTATTACTAGTTGATGTTTTTCTTAGTTAATTCTAGATGTTATTACTGTTTTTCTCTTGCATTTGTTGTTGGATGTAACTGGGACCCCGTGTACATAATCTCGTTTTCATCACATGTACCACATGCGGTGCAAATGACAATAAAGACTCTCTGACTCTGACTCTTTTTATGTTTTTCGTGTTGTACTTCATTGTCTGTGGTGCCTGTTGCTTGTTTGTTTGTTCAGCACTTTGGTGTGGACTTGTTCCTGTTTAAAGTGCTTTATAAATAAAATTGTATGGTATGGTATGGTATTTCACCATTACGTGCATTTATTAAGGAAAAGTTCAGCTCAGACACATCTTTGTTAGAATTTTCAGCAAACAAATAATTGTTTTTAAGTGTTAATCTTGCTAAAGTCCTACTGTGCATGCTCCTGTGGCCATTTCCGGGTTGTCACCGCTGACGCGTAACATACGCCACGTGTACATATGCGACGTGTACGGTGGTGCGACACGTTTATTGATTTTTCTACTTTATTGGACATAATTGGACTAATGCGACTTTTCAGCCGGAAAGTACGGTACTGTATTTTTCAGAGGCGCACTTAAAATCCTTACATTTTCTCAAAAATCCACAGTGAGCCTTGTAATCCAGTTTTGGTTGTAATTTATGTGATACACAACGCTCAAAAATCTATCAAAATGAACTCATTTCGCTTAATGCGCCTTGTAATCCGAAAAATAGGGTTTAATGATTTCCCCTAACTGAGGTTATTCAAAGCGCTACACTGGCTCAGATATTAACTGGTCATAATCTGTCCACACCGTCCCATCCCTTTAACATCCCTGTTAAATTCTGCACCAGGTGCACCAAGTCCCCATTATTACTTAAGGACCTACTCTATACTTTTTGCCCAGTTCTCAAGCTCTAAAATAAATGTAGAGCTTGTAAGGGAGTCATCCTTTCATTCTCAAAGCGTGGTTCTAAGTTCAATAATCATGGTCTGACGCGTGGTTAATATATGCCGTTTTCCTCTAGCAGCTCCTCTTTCTTTAGCGTACTGTCGACGAAGCACATTTTAACGGCAGGAGAAAAGATATTTAGTAAATAGGGTCTGGAGGAGTTTATTGCGTTTTTGTGGTGCATGTCAGAAGAAGAGAAAAAACAAGAGGCAGATTGTGGGAGTCGATAAAACCACAGCACAGACAGTGCAATAAGGGAAGCATAATGGAAAAACTACTAAAGACAGTCTTATTAAAAAGTTATCTACTCAAAGTTGCAAGCATGACTCAGAGGTGCAGGAGCTGATGCTCCCAATGGGGGACCTGCACTTCCTGTCACATCAGGTCTTACTGAGTGCAGATTTCCTGTTCGCCTGAGAGGGGAAGATTAGACTGATACCAAAGTGTTTATTTTCCCCCCTCTCTCTCTCTTGCTGTAGCTGTCTTTGTTAAACCCTGAAGAAATTCAATTGGTTACTCAATATCACATTGTAATATAAACTCGTGTTTCCAGCTCGTCTTTTTCACAAGTTTGTTCATAAATAAGCCCATTATTATCTGATTTATCTTGATGTAGCGCAGTCATTAAAGTGGTCATCTAGTCTAGCCTGTTGTAGATCCACCGCTCTAAATCCTGATGTGCAACATGACGCCGTAACTGAGATCGCCACAATATTTCTTTCTAAGGTCAATCGTTTATACACTGTCCTGTCTAGTATTTATAAGGCCCCCCCAGGAGTTCTGTTTATGTGTGGGGGGGGGTGTCTTTGCAGAAATGAAAAGGGGATATCTATGCAGCTGCTGCCTGGTAGCAGTCAGGGGTGGGTCACCTCTGTCAGCAGAGGAATGCTCCGCTCACTCAGCAGTTTTTACAAACACAACGCACTCCCAGCCTCTCAAAGACGGCAGCGCGTGCATCTTGCTGACATGTTGGTGTTAGTTTCTCGTCTACTTACGATGGAATAGAATATTCAAAATTGGTGCCTTCCATCTTGAATATTTGTGAAACAAACTGTCTCCAAAGTCTTGGTTTTAGCTTATTTAATGAACAACATCTTGCTGCATTTGTAGGACAGTTACACTTATTAATACCTTTATGTAGACCTAATTACTGTATTTGTTTGCTCCAGTCTTTTATTTAGCTTTAGCCTGGTATGATAAGACACTGAAGACCTCTGAGCACTAACTTCTCTTTGTCTTGTTTTGTTCTTTTTGCAGAGGAGGTCGACTACAGTAACTTTGGCAACAACACAATAACTCGTAGGAAGAAGGCCGTGGTGACGCTGCGCAACAGCGACGTCAACCGCAAGCGTCCTCACATCCGCATCGGCATGCCGCAGGACTTCAGGCCCGTTTCATCCATCATTGACGTGGACATCCTGCCTGAATCTCACCGCCGCGTTCGCCTGTATCGTCACGGCTCGGACAAACCCTTGGGCTTTTACATTCGCGATGGAACCAGCGTTCGTGTGACGCCGCACGGTCTGGAAAAGGTCCCAGGCATCTTCATATCTCGACTGGTGCCCGGAGGGTTGGCGGAGAGCACCGGACTGCTGGCGGTCAACGACGAGGTTCTGGAGGTGAATGGCATTGAGGTAACGGGAAAGTCACTGGATCAAGTGACGGACATGATGATCGCCAACAGTCACAACCTGATCGTGACCGTCAAACCGGTGAACCAGCGCAACAACGTGGTCCGCAGCAGCAGGATCTCTGGCAGCTCGGGCCAGTCGTCTGACAGTGGCGGGTCGACTGGTTATCCAAGTTTGTCGATGGCCTTGGCGCGAGAGCCGACCTCTGGAGCACACGGGTACCATGATGACCTGGAGAGCGACGAGGATGCAGATATCGTGATTGAGAGCCGCCTCAAACGGCCATCTCAGCGGTCCAATGCCTCCATGGCGTCGAGCGCATCTCGCACGCACCAGCAGCTCGTGACATCGTCGGGTCCAGCGGCGTCGCCTAGCCCTCCGTCACGTCCGTCATCCGTGATCTCCACCGCTTCCTTTCAGTCTCAGACAAGTCTGAACGGAGGGTCCCTTCCTCTCCACCACCACTACCAGCAGCAGCAGCAGCAGCACCGCAGCAGCCTGAGCCTCCAGCTGCACAGAGACCTGAACCTTAAGCTTCAACAGTCCAAGCACAGCGAGCAGCACACACAGCCGCTGCACCACAGCAGCCACCCAGCCCTCCGGCACAGCAACGGCAGCCTGCACAAAATCCTCAGCTCTCTGAAAACGGACCCGCGCCACAGTCTTGCACTTCCCAAGGGAGGGGTGGAGGAGGATGGCACCGTCATTACCCTATAATAACTACAGATACAGAAACATAAACATGCCAGCTGCTCAGAGAATGAACTGGAGCATCGAGCCAGAGAAATATGAGTAACTGTGGAACTTCTGGTGGTTTTTACATGGATGATAAGAAGTGTTTACAGCAATAATAGTGTATATATGTTTTTTCTTTAGCTTTTTTTTTTTTTTTTTTGCTGTTTTGTTTTACATGCAAAGATTTCTGTGTTCTATAGAAGCATCGGAACAAATTATGTTTTAGTTGACTGTAGGATAGGATTATGAATGTACCTACAGCCTGTTATCGTTTCTTTATGACCACTTATTAAGATCAGTTTTCATTCTTGTTACTGGGACCAACTTCTGGGTTATTTGGGGATGTTTTGAAAGAGCAAAGCTATATACAGTATTTCTTATCTTCTGATAAATGCTATGTTACGTTTTGTTTTTATCATGACTTTTATGCAATGATGATTGTGATCAAATCTTTGTATCTTGGTAAATAAATTATTTTATTTCACATTTATTAAACTAGAAAAGTGTTTTGAATTGTTTATTTAAAAAAAAAACGATATGCATACTGTATAGGAGATTTTAAATGTGGGAGTGGTGGTGCAGAGGTTAAAAAGGTGAGCTTGTGATTGGAAGATTGCCGGTTCAAGCCCCGGTACCGACAACATCAAAAATGTAAGTGGAGCAGTCACACCTGTCTCCACCCTCATCTGCCCCACTCTGGGCCCTTGAGCAAGGCCCTTAACCCACACCATCTGCTCCCCCGGGAACCCTAGATAGCAGCTCTCTGCTCCACACAGAGGGCTGTGGTAGCTCGGTGGTCCGTGGTTGTGTCAGGAAGGACATCTGGTGTAAAAACAATTGCCAAGTCTTTGTGTGACTAGTTCGCTGTGGTGACCCCTGACGAAGGGAGAAGCTGAAAGAAGAATTTAAAAAAGGAGATTTTAAATAGCTTTCGTGATGAGTAAGAAAGTGTATCAAGGTCATCTGTCACATACTTTTATTTTAGATAAAACGGAATGATTACAAATAAAAAGTATGAAGGTTGAATTCCTTTCGTCGGGCACAATCGGTTTATCATTTGGCTTTTGGCAACAGTAAACTTTCATCAGGAATGCACCTTTATCCTGCGTCGAGGCCCTGCAGCAGCTTCTTTCACCTCTCTGCAAATGAATGTTTGCCTTCTGTGTTTACTCGGGAGGCCAGACTAATCAAACAGCTAATAGAGCTTTGACATCGAGCTAATTTGCACCGACAATCAACAGATTTTGGGTTAAGCAGGAGAACAAACATCCCAACTGCAGTCATTGTTTTGGCAGAAAAAGTGGCGCACGCAGCAGGTTCTGGCATTTAAAAGAGGATTCAGTGCTGATGTGGGTGGAAGGGATGGGTTTCTTACACGTGGTTTGGATGCAGATTTAATTATTCAAGCGTAAACTTGTTAAACCCAAAAAAGAATTAAGAGTGAATTAAAAATAAGAAACTGGAAAGAAGTTTTAAAATGAGTTGTGCAAGGAATACTTGTGTACAGTACCACAATTTTGTATTGAATGACATTAAATGTTAAATCCAAATAAACGTGTCTTGTGACAGATGCAAACAATTGTATGTTGAAAGGTGATGAACATGTAAATTAACATTTTGTATTAAAAACTAAAGTGCTGTTATGTGCTAATCCTGGCTGCCATCTGCTGGCTGATATATCAATGGTTCATTGGAGAAAAGTGAAAAACCAGAAACTTTGATTCCTGTAATCCAAAGTTGTTCCGACTCGACCTTTCATGGAACATTTCAGATCAGACTGGAGGAGTGCAAAAGACCAAATGCTCTTATGGGTGCAAACATCTATGGATTGGTTACTTTATATCATAACATTTATTTTAATGTAGGACCAAATGAAAAGTGTTGGCTTCTGTTCCACCAGAAGAACTTGTTGAATCTGTGATGAAGCACACAGGAGCTGTTGTGCAGAAATGGCAGCTTACTTGACACAACTATTCAAACTCCATTCAAAACATCCAAGTGAGTTGAGATTCAAATAACTTGCTGTGTGGTGACTATACTAACCACTGTGGTGGCTGACAGGTTGAAATGCTGCGCCAGAAAAAAGGCAGACCAGGAGCAATAAATAATAGTTTATGAAACTCAAAAGTTAAATCAATTTGAAAGTCATAAATTGTCATTCCAGTTATAAAAAATAAAAAAAGTCTTCAAGCTAGGAAGGACTGATCCATCCGTTCTCTTTACGTGCTTCGTCCTTTCTGGGTCGCTGTGAGGGATGGGGCACCCTGGCTGCCAGGTAAGTTCATAGTATGGAAAAGTATACAGTAGTATGATTATCTGAACAAATTTTGTTCAATAAGTGGAGTGGTGGCACAGAGAGAGAAGGCAAGCCTGTGAGCAAAAGGTCACTGGTTCGACCCCCTCGGACCGACAACATCAAAATGTGGGTGTGAGGGATAGGTGAAGCCCCACACCTGCCTCCACCCTCATTTGCCCCACTCTGGGCCCCTGAGCAAGGCCCTTAACAACCACGATCTGCTCCCCCGGGCACCCTAGATGGCACCCCATGCTCCACACAGAGGGCTGTGGTAACTTGGTGGTCTGTCGTCATGTCAGGAAGGATATCTGGCATAAAAGCAATTGCCAAGTCGAGTTATTTCGCTGTGGTGACTCCTGAGGATGGGAGTAACCGAAAGAAAATTAAAACAATTATTTGAACAAAATCGTATTTGATTTATGTGTGTATGTGCATACTGTACACTGATTAAACAAACACCAACATTTAGTTTTATTTTAAAAGCTAGAAGTTTTTTTTTTTACTTTAACTATTAACAAAACAAATAAAGAGCAAAAAAAAATTATATGAGGAAATTGAAATCAGCCAAGAAACTAAGAAATTTGCCAGCATTTTTTTTCATTTACATATTTTAAAGATTTTGCTTAGGACTTTAGCTCATTCTTCCAATGGTTCACATTAGGTTTACATTTGAAAAAATGACATTTATGAAAATAATGTTTAGCTAATACAATCAAATTATTGATAGCATATTCATTATTTCCAATCTTACTAATTAACCCAAATTTGATTTATTTTAAAGTGAGGGTAAGTAGCTGAATCCCTGTGGATTGGATCCACATTTTAAAGCTGCATTCTGCAGTTTCTGGAATACGCTGGCACTTAGAAAAATTTTCAACCGGGAAAAGCATTCTGCTCCCTCCCCCTCAGAGCCAAATATGGCTCTGTTCCCCCGTGGTCAGCTGAACTTGAGATCAGCTCCGCCTCCGCTGCATGTCCTCTCGGAGCCGCTGCAACATTCTGTGTTTATATGTTAATAAAACGTTCTTAAAAAAAAAAAAATAAAACCATGGAGCGCTGGTCCAGCAAAACAAAAACACCCTGAAATCTGCAGAGCCTCTTGCAGCCAAGTTGGACATGATTTTAATTCGCTCGTGACAAATCCATTTCCTCATTTCTGTCAGTGAAGGAAGAAGCGATCACTTGACTTTTGGCAAAAAAACAAAAGAAAAGTCCAGCTCAGGGATGAAGAAGGGGAATTTAATACATTTGTGTCACATACAAAACAGTTTTGCATCCCTTTGCAATTCTTTGAATGAGAACGTGCCGCGGCCGCTGCGGGCTGGCAGGGGGGGCGTGGGTTAGGAGCGTGAGAAGTTAGAAGCTCTGTTTTTATTGGCTGGTTAAAAACTCTGTTTTTATTGGCTGGTTAACCGCGGGGCGCTGTGGTTTTTATAAATGCTTTTATTACCATCGGGAGACGCCAGAGGAGAGGACTATAGTTTTTTTCAGAGATTACCTGTCTAACATTAGCCTGGTTAAAACCAGACCCTTGTCCTTCACTTCGCTTCGGACTAGGGTCTGGACTTTCTCCATAGAGAAACGATTCTTGCTGGAGGCGTGGCCTCTGCTGATGGCTGCTCCCCCGTGGTCTGCTGAACTTGACTTCAGCTCCGCCTCCTGCTGAATTTTCTCTCGCTGCCGTTGCATATTCTGTGTTTATATGTTAATAAAATAAATAAATAAAACCATGGATCGCTGGTCCAACACACCAGAAGACCAGAAAATCTGATGGGACTCGGGCAGCAACGAACACGAGTTTAATTCTCTCGTGACAACCTGAAGCATCAGCGGAGGGAGAGGAGGAGGAGGGAGCGAGCGATAACTTGACTTTTGGCAAAAAAACAAAAGAAAACTCCAGATAAGGGATTAAGAAGGGGAAATTAATACATTTGTGTCACATATAAAACAGTCCTGCATCGCTTTGCATCGCTTTGAATGAGAACATGCGAATGCTCGTTGGCTGCGCGCTCCCCCGTGGTCTTCTGAACTTGACTTCAGCTCTGTGTTTATATGTTAATAAAACGTTGTAATAAAATAAAACCATGGATCGCTGGTCCAACACACCAGAAGACCAGGAAATCTGATGGGACTCTTTAATTCTCTCGTGACAACCTCAGTCATTTCCTTGTTCATTTCACTCAGCGGAGGGAGAGGAGGAGGAGGAGGGAGCGAGCGATCACTTGACTTTTGGCCAAAAAAACAAAAGAAAACTCCAGATAAGGGATTAAGAAGGGGAAATTAATAAATTTGTGTCACATATAAAACAGTCCTGCATCGCTTTGCATCGCTTTGAATGAGAACATGCGAAATCTACCGGAGAAATAGTTGTCTATGGGAGAAGTCCCAGACTGTGCAGTGAAGGGAAATGAGAATTGAGCGGAGCTGTGCAGGAAGGCGAGGGCCAGGCTAGTCTAACAACAGTCTATCAGGAGATAGTGGCAGTGAAGAAATGTTTAAAAAATAAGTTACATACTTAGGCTTTAAAATCAAGCCAAAATTGCTGAACTATCGTGCAATCAAAGAAAAGATGTTCCAGGTCCTCACTCTCTGTCTCACAAAAAACACAATTCCCAGTGTCCATTTTAAATAAAAGCTAGAAGTAGGTAAGGGAGCCCGTTCTTGTTCATGAGCTGAATTAAATGTTTTGAATCTCAAAAAATATATATATATAAAAAATTGCTGGAATTCCCCCAAACGGAACCGCCTACCTTTTTGACCTTCGGGACGTCCCGTCCACAGTGAGGCGGCACGTGACCAAGTCAGTTGACAGCGAAAGAAGGCTGTCGTTAAAAAACAGGAGCCATGGAGCACCACCGGGTCGACAGGGTGGGCCTTCTGTCTCCTCTGGAGGAGTCCAGCGCGGAAATCAGCACAGACAGCGGCGTGGTGTCGCAGAGCGCGAGCAGTTTGTCCATGGTGAGCGACATCTTGAGCAGCGGGACCGTGTCGCAGAGCCCCAGCTTCGGAGCGGCGGCCGCGGCTAACGCTGCTCCTCCGAACCCGAGGCTGGACGAAGCGGCTCAGCTCGAGACACACGACTCAGAGCAGGACGACGAAGTCCTGAGACAAACAGCCCTCGAGTACTCGTCTTGCATCAAACAGACAGCCGGAGAAGAGGTTGGTGGAGTTAGCTATAAGCAGCTAAGCTAGCTCTTCATGCTAGCTCTTTGTTTATGTTCAGCTGGACACAGCTGGACTGCTTGCAGTGGCTCTGCACACTGGTGCTTCCAGGTTTTCCTGTAAATGTAAGTCTCTCGCGTGCATATAAAGTGATTTTAAATATTAGAATAAGCAGCTGAGCTGTTTACAACCCTTCAATAAGTTGAGCACGTTCCTATCAGAGAGACAATTGTTGCCATTCGTTTCATTGACTAACCCGCGCCCTCCTGATAGGACATTTAAATGGACAGGCATGACACCAGGCTGTCCTCATAAAACGACAAAGCTCCCTGTGTTTTAAGCCTTTGGCCATGTTTCTCACAATTATTTTTATTTTTTTTTGTAACCCTTTGTCAATCAAGGTCCTGTGCTTGGAGAAGAGCTTAGAAGAAATGCTTACAAGAGTGGATGAGTTTGTGGGGATGTTGGATATGGTAAGCATTAGCAGTTCATGAGTATTCAGAATAAAGCTTCATTCTAAGTGCATTTGCTTTGGTTTGTATTTTCCCCCTTAGATTCGTAATGATACCTCCCAAATAGTGAATGAAAATCTACCAAAAATCCAACAGAAGGCTGATGAGATGAGACAAATGTACAGAAGGATTGATAAATTAGAGGTAAGTGATTATTTTAAGGTTTCTGGATGAAAAATAGTTTTTTAAAAAACAAACCCTTATGCGGCATGAAGAGGTGTATGCCAAATTTCTGTACAGTACTTTAAATTGCAATAAAGACGAAGCACGTTTGTTTGTATAGCACATTTCAACGACAAGACAATTCAAATGTGAAGAAAACGTAAAAAGTACATTGCAATAGCACAATAAAGGAAATTAAAGAGAAGTTGGACTACAGACTGAAGTTCATGTTAATATTTTAACTAGTCAAACAGTCAAAGGCCACTCTAACCAAATAGGTTTTTAACCTTGATTTTAAAGAACTCAGTGTTTCAGCTGAAAGTTTGCTCCAGTTTAGTGGAGCATAACAACTGAATGCTGCCTCTACATGTTTGCTTTTGATTCTGGGGATGTGGAGTAGACTTGAACCAGATGACCTGAGTGGTCTGGAAGGTTGGTCCAATAACAAATCTTTAATGTATTTTGGTGCAAAGCCATTCAGTGAAACTAACAGAAGTATTTTAAAGTACTGTATTGTCTCTGTGATACAGGGAGCCAGTGTAAGGACTTTAGAACTGGGGCCGTTGTGCTCTACTTTCTTGGTTTAAGTGAGGATGCAAGCAGCAGCGTTCTAGATCAGCAGCAGCTGTCTCATTGACTTTTTAGGCAGACCTGTGAAGGCACTGTTGCAGTAATCAGTTTAATTAAATATACTGTACACGTGGGTTAGTTTTTCAAAATAAAATAAATAAATGGTCTAAAATGATAAAAAACAAAAAAAACTTTTAATAAAAATCTTCTGAACCCCTTTACAGTTTGTTTACTACTCACCCATAACACAATCACTCATACGCACTTGTCTTGTAGGAGAGTTAGACACATTGTAGGAACCTCCTTTCATCTGATTGGAAAGCAACCATGATATGTTTGAAACCCCATCTTCAGAGTTTTAAGAAAAGGGAAAAAAGGCAGCATTTAGACAGACCATGGCTGAGAAGAATAAATTGTAAAAACATCAGGTTTCAACACACATTTAATTTTTTGAAACATTACACCGTCACTAACCTCGAATCATAAAAGCAACGTGCATTCACAGACTTCACTGTTTGGGGCGGCCGTGGCGTAGTGGTAATGGCAGTCGTCCCCCGATCAGAAGGTTGGCGGTTCGAATCCCGGTTCCCCACACCATGTGTCGTTGTGTCCTTGGGCAAGACACTTAACCCTGAGTTGCTCTCGGTAGGACTGGAAAGCACCTTGCATGGTAGTTTGCCGCTACCGGTGTATGAATGTGTGTAGCATTCAATGTGTGTAGCGCTTTGAGATTTTTACTAATGAAAAGCGCGTTATAAATTGAATTCATTATTATTATTATTATTATTATTATTCACTCTGTGAACAGATGCTTTAGATACAGTGGAGAAGTAATGGCCCTCATGCACGAAAATGTTCGTATTCTTATCCTAAATTTCTCCTACTTTTGTTCGTACGGAGTGTTCGTACGAACATGCCACGTCAGATCCAACAAAGTCTTCTATCCACAGGAAACGTGTGTAAATGAGCTGTGTAAATAATGATGAATCCCACCTGTTCTATTCACCTGCTCGTGCACGCGGGAGGTCATTTACATAATTCCCACCCCTCAAAACACCATATAAGGCCACGTTTCCTGCCTTCTGACAGCAGGAAGTATCCATTCATTCAAACTCAAGAAGTAAAAGGAGGAACTTCACGCGTTCGGAGTTCTGCTCTCAGTGGCGCGGCTACCCCCACCCCCCGCAAGTGTCGGATGGTCAAATATCTTTAATTTTACTGTGTTACATTATAGTTTCACTTATTCAGAAGAGTGGCACCGCTACCCCCCACCCCCCCGCAAGTGTCGGATGTGGTTTTGAACAGAAGCATTAAAATGTCTCGAAACTACAGTTAACTTCATATTAATATTGTAGTGCATATCTTTTGTCTCCCGTGGGTCGTCCAGTATCAGAAATCAAGAATAAATGGTTTGATCTGAAAATGGCTTCAAACATCGCCGCAGCACAGACAGGAGTGGTCAAGGAATAGTCTGAGATGGATGGTCAATAAATGCCACGCTGCGCAAGATGCGTGCCAACATGTTTTGCAGCACAAAGCCCCGCATCCTTTCTGTGCGATGTTGGAAACAAAAACCCCTGTTCCTGGACTCAGAGTGCACGTGTGTCGCAGAAAGTGGTCCAGACTGGTGGGTCTGCTGGTCTCACTGGTCTAGACGCCTGCCCCCCCCCACACCGCGCTTCTCCTCCATAGCAGCTCGGTTCTTCAGTGCGCGCGGCTCACGGCTCCATCGCCTGCACAACGCGGCGCACGGAGCTGAGGGCGAGGTGATGGAGGCGGAGGAGGGGGGAAGAGGAGGTGGGGGTGGCACACACGCGCAGGTTCCACTCGGCTCGGAACAGATCGGTACTTTGGGCACTTCTTTTTTATGTGTGGCTGAGAGGGACGCACGGTGGAGAGCAGCGCGCGCTCAGCCAACACGTCCTGGAGTCAGGCATGAGGACGTGTTGGGTCAGCAGCTTCTCTCATGCGCGCTCCTCCTGGTCATCGCGCAACCACATTCTGCAGGTTATATTTCGAATCAGATATAATAATCTATTGCTCCGATGGTGTTCGCACAGCAGTCCAGCAATAGCATGAAAATCAGTCTTAATTCGTACTTGTTCTGCGGCGGTGTATGGGGATTTTATGTACCTGGGTGTTAATATGAGGAGCGGCTTTGATGACCAAGGGGAGCGCACGACTCACTGAAGCCTGCGCGACACACCAGACAAATTAAACTTAAAATTATAATTCTAGTTCAAACAGAATAACCTATTGTCAAAAACAATTGTGGTGCGTGACTTTTTTAAACTCAAAATATTTTCTAAATAACGAAATATGAAGTTATTAGTGGAGAAATCCCGTCTGGATGACAGCAGACTGACGCTCCTAAAATATACGACAGGTCCGGACCACTCGTAAATTTTGTTCGTATCTGAAAAAATTCGTAGGATACGAAAACATTGTTGAATGCCACAAATGATCCTAAATCACTCGTACGAACAGTATAAGAACAAATCTGTGCGTACGACCGGTTCGTGCATGAGGGCCAATGTGTTTCTGCTTTGCTGGCAGGCAGCAGGTTTTTGATACTTCACACAACAGTGGCTGAAACTAGAAGTTAACTGCATCTAATTCCAGTTTTATGTCATGACTTAATAAATGTTGACCAGTACCTTGCAGTAACAGGTGGTGTGTGACAGTTGAACCAACAGAGGTGACGCACAGATGAGCACAGCTTTAATCTATGAGAAGGTAGCACATAAACATTAGCATTAATGAGCAATTATGATTGCTTGGCATGGCACCAGCTGCACCTGCAATCCTGCATGGAAAGGCAGATTGATGTTTACCATCATCACAACCTGTTGATTTTGTTTTAAGTTGTTAAATTTGACCAAAACAGAATGTCTTGTAATTAAGCGGACCATTTATAGTTTTTGTTGATTTGTGTACCTACATTTGTTGATTGTTGCATGTCAGACGTATGCTAAAATCACTGCATTCAGCTGTCCATTGGGCATAAATTACATTTAACTAGTGAAGGGTCTTCCTTAAATCTCAGCTCTGAGAAACCTATTTGATTGTGTTGTAGTCGGGTCAAATATAAATACTGGTAGGTGTTTCCTGATGCATGCTCAGTAATCCAGGTAGAAAACTCTAAAAAAAAAAAAAAAGTTATGTCTGGTCCTCTGGACATTAAAAACATATTATAATAATTTTAGAAACGTTTCAGAGGACCAGACGTAACTTTTTTTTAGATAAATACGTATTGACTATTTTATAAATACGTTTTTAAATACATTTTATCTTCATAACTGTTTTCTTTTCATTTTTGTCCTATTTAAGTATTTGTTTTCTTTAGTCAAATAGAGAAGGGTCTACAGAGTATTTAGTTCTTAAAACAACATTATGTTCTCTGATGCAGACATCTTAAACTGATTGTTTTTGTCTTATCCTACTCTGGTGTGTCTGCAGGCCTTTGTAAAGATGGTGGGGGCCAACGTCGGTGCAATGGAGGAGCAGGTCAAGCAGGCGGAGGGGGAACTGGGAACACTACCGAGCGCTTTTAAGAAGATTCTCCGCACAATGACTGTCCCAGGCTTCCTAAGTGTAAAATTTAATTCATGCTTTGTCCAGTTGTACTTTTATATCGTCTGATCGCTAAAAGTGTTGAGCTTCAGGATTTATTCATTTATTTTTACCCATGTTTGTTTTTTTTACAGTTTTCCAAAGCAGATGCTTCCTCAGTCGATGCTAACGAGGTTTAAAATGTGTCCTGTCTACTTTCAGAAACAAGCCAGCCCACAAAGATCAGCACCACATCAGCGCCACGAGATGCCCAGCGTGTTCCGTACAGACGATTATTTCACATCACAGCCAGAACAGTGACGGAACATGTAAAACAGCTCTGTTCTAAACTCTAGAGGCCTGTTTGGTGAAACTGTAAAGACAACCTTTACTGCCATCCTTTTGGTGAGGATTTATTGGTGCAGAAGACCCAAACGAAGCAATAGGAGCTCATTGAACAACTCGCCAAACGTGAAGTGAGGACATACTGTACTACACTGCTGGGGTGTTGATTCTCCAGGCAGCAACAAGCACTGAACTGTAGCAACATGATTTTATAAAGTGCCTAAATGAGTCTTACGTCTTTCAGACATGTTTTATGAAGAAAAACAAGTCTGATGTTAGAACTGGGATAAATTGGGAGGACAATGTCATCGTTCTTGGTCGGACTAATGATGGTGCATCAGAAGATGCTGTTTGGATCTTTAGATACTGTATATGTGAAAAATGAACCCAGCTTTTTTGTAAATCACACTCCTGTCACTGGTGTTTGCAAAGACCTGCACGCTGCTCTTGGCTGATCTGTAGTTCTGTACCCGTCTGAGCAATACGATATTACCCAATTAAGCATTTAATGTCTTCCAATTTATAATATTCACTTTTTATCTAGCCTTATCTCTCTGACTGTTGATGACTATCAATTTGCTGACATTATTCTGCATCTTTGGTGACCTCTTAAAAATGCACAGGTACAATAGTTTTTTTTTTTTTGCAAGCTCCACTGTTAACTGATTATTTAGCACTACTTATGAATCTTTGATTTACAGTTGAGAGAATGTTTGATCTCATCTTAAGATGCCAACAAAGCAGCAACCTTCATGACTGTGATTTATTATTTGCCAAAGTTGTTGTTAAATATGTTACATTTATGTGTTAATTTAGGTTTTATATTTTTAAAATTATTAAATATATGAGGTGAGTTAATTTATATTTGTCATTTACATTTTTTAAAGTCTTATTTGTGATATTAAAACTAATGATTTGCTTTGGCCCGTAAGAAGGAATCTACATGAAGAGGAAAATTATTATTTTTACTATTTTAGTAGAAAAGTTAATTTCAGAACTATTGTATTTTTGTTTACATTGTCGCTTGTCTGCCTGATTTTCTACATAAAACTTGTCATTTATTTATTACTTCATATACTGTATATGTTTGAACAAGGCAGAATGAAATAATCTATACCAGCAGAGTCCATTAATGGGTTGATATGGAAATCTCAAGTGTAAAAATGCATAAACTTTAATTAAAAACTTTAATTAAAAACACACAATACACGCTAGGAAATAAATGTAAATATTTTTACAGCACTTGACATAGTTCTAGTACCGGGTAGTTGTAATTTGTAAACAAAAAGCTGCTAAATTCTGCCTGACAGGCTGGGTCCGCACCATTGATTGTCCACGGCGCGCCGAGGAGGCGGGATCTACACACTTCCAAGCTTCCAAGTACACCTCCAACAACTTAAGCCGATTCATACGCCAGGCTATCAAAAAGGAGCAGAGCTACTCAAGCGTGGCAACATTCCCTCAAATGATTGGTTAACTTTCTGTGACGTCATAGGTTTGTCACAACTGGAGGAAGCAGCGGGAACACAAGTTGGTTTTTCGAAGATTTTGCTCATTGTTGGGAAAAAAGTAAGCGAAACTAACGAACACGGTAAAGTATTTTTTAATTAGATACTTCTCAAAAGTTTCAGTTTCCTATAGAGACGAGCGTTATGAAAAAAAATAGATGATTAACTTTGGTTCCGAAAAGAAAGGCTACACCAACTCGTGCTGTGTTGGCTAACCGTAGTGTAGAACTTCAGGAAAAGTTGGAAAGAAAATATTATACGGGGAAGTTTTTTACTCAAAACAGGCCTGTACTTTACTCCTGACGTGTCTTATCACTGTAGTAGATTAACATGTACCGGTAGTCATGGTTTGACAAAAAAAGAAAGTTTTGTGCTTCTGCGCATGCGTAGTTGTAACTTTTGTAACAAGCATGGTGGCATGCACAGGTTGGTTGGTACTGTGCTAATATAGACCAAAAGATTCTGGTAAATTTGGAACACAGTAACATCAGAAGTGTGGCAAATTCTGATTAAGACATCTTCACTGAACGTCACAATCAAATTTCTGGCATTATTTGTGTCACTGCATCTTGATGGATCAGTCAGCTGGATGTCCTTTTAAAACGTTGCATCTATCTCGTAACCAAAGAGGCAGCTTTAGTGAATAAAACATCAGAACAATCTACTGTAATGTGTGACAATACTGTCACAACATCAACATTTGTCTGATGATGTTCAGTGCAGAAAAGGAAGTAGACTATAAGAAATTAGTTTTGTAGTCTAATTGGATTTTTCAAATTTCAAGAGTTTTGATAGTATTTGTAATCAACATCGGAGTTTAATAAATGTTTCTAATTTTGACTTGCATATTTTTTATAATACGCTTCTCTCTTGGATCCAAAGTTTCAGACATGGCTTGTAACAAAGAAATCTGGCAGAAGATTGGTGAAGGCTTTGTCCAGGAGTATTATAACCAGTTTGATAACACCAACAGGATGGGACTTGCTCACCTATATGTAAGCTTTGCAACATAACATCAGTGTCATCAAACAATATCTGCTTCAAAGTACAACTCATCAGATATGAATGGAGTACTGTACAGTGATGCGTGTTTAAGGTGTGTGTTTTTTATTTTATAAACTCTACTTGTTCTCAGTCGCCTGATGCCTGTTTGACCTGGGAAGGGTCACCGTTTCAGGGGAGAGACGCCATTGCTGAAAAACTAGTAGTAAGTATGTTTTTACGAATAATTTTATGATCACAATTGACAGTAGAAGTGTCAGCTTCCAATCTAAAACTATATTTTAGATTACGTTTATTAAATGTTTCAGTGTTTTAGTGTTTAAATGGTTACTGTTGCACCGAAGGACTGAGAGAAACGCAATTTCAATCCTGTGTATGTCCTGTACATATTGCAGTTCTGACAATAAAGTTGACTTTGACTTTGATATTTATTTTTGCCCTTTAAATCAGTGTTCATGTGCTTCGTTTCTTCTGTATCCGTAGCAAATAATTCCCATTTTGTTACATGTTAAAACATGTATTCTTTTTCATCTGCAGAGCCTACCTTTCAAGCGTATTAAGCACGTTATCACAGAGCAAGACTGCCAACCAACAATGGATTCTTGTATTCTTATCATGGCCTTTGGACAGCTGCAGGCAAGTCTGTTTTTTTTTTTAAGTTGACATGTTTGGGTTGTTAACTTGAATCCCCTGAAATATTGTACACAATATTTAACTGACTGCTTATTTTGTTCTAAAACACTTGAAGCTTATTGTTAACGTGTCAGATCAATGTGTTTAGCTTTTCCATTAACAATGTTTTTTTTCTCTCTTTACAACAGGCAGATGATGATCCACCAATGGCCTTTCATCAAGTGTTCATGCTAAAGTGTCAGAACTCTGCTTGGACATGCACAAACGACGTGTTTCGGTTGGGTGTACACAATATCCCAGTGTAATGAAGGGAATTTGTCGGCTCGCATGCATTACAACTCTTGAGATCATTTTGTTGTCATCGAGCCAGTGGGAACAGAAAACTTTATGTAAAGTACATTAATATCAATTGCTGTTAAAATGTCACATGTATATTAGCATCAAATTAAAGCATTTATTACTCTGAACTGCAGTTTTAGTTTTTATTTTATTTATTTATTTGTTTTTTTTAACAAAGAGTAATTTTACCAACAAGAAATAAATTTTTATATAGAAAATAGGTGGAATGCTTCCTCCACGGTGAGAATAAATATTTGCCTCGGGTGGAGAAGTTTTAACTATTTGGGCATAGAGGCAGAATAACAAGGTCTTTGAGGGCCAGAATTGTTGCTGATGGGCAGGTGTTCAAATACATATTTGCAGCAGTAACACACAAATTGTTTTTGTTTTTTTTATCATACATTGTGATTTCTGGATTATTGTTTTTATTTTTATTATGTCTGTCACAGTGGACATGCACCTAAGATGATTTCTAAGTGAGAGAACTTGCAAAGTCGCAGGGTGTTCAAATTGTATCTGGCCTGGGGATGAACTGGAACGCTCCAGGACGGAGAAGCGTGTCCGTTTCGCTCCTGGACCTGTTGCCTCCGTGATCCGACTTTGAACAAGCTGTAGAAGATGTGTGAATGCAATTTTATTTATTCATTAATTTATTTATTTTAAAGTAAAATACAAAACATTTACAGTACTTATATGCAATATGAAAGAAACTAAATGTAAAATGAAAGGCAGCAGAAAGAAGAAAAAATCTTATTATATCTGCTCCTTTTTTCTAAACAAATGTTTAATGTTGTTCAAACAACAATTATCTATATAAGTAACGGAACAAAATGAATAACTCATTCAATTTTCTAATGCTCATAAATTACACATTAAACTACTTCCTATATATATTTTTAACAATTTGGTTTTGATAATTTTCTTAAACTTAAACATTGACTTGGCTTCTTTTAGATCTTTCTCCAAACCATTCCACAATCCAATTCCCTGGATTAAGGTAGACCGTCCCCTTAAACAGGTTCTGTACTGTGGTTTAACAAATATCTCTGTCCCTTTGAGACTGTAACAACTATGTCTTTTAACAAAATGCACCTGGACATTCAATGGTAATGCACTACATAACTGACAAAATACTATAATCTACCAAATCGTGGAATTTCAGTTGATAAAATAATGTATAATAATAATGACTGAGAATCTTCACCAGCATAAAATAATGTATGTATGTATTTTACTGAACTCTATACCAAAACTATCTTGGCAAATGAAGTGATGTTTTAGGTCTTTGGGCATTTTCATAACAGCTAGATACTGTACACAGGTTTTGTAACATCTGCTGTGACCACTGGGGGCGCTGTAGCTTTTGTGTTGCTGTCATTTGAAGCTGCGCTACAGCTAACAAGAGGAAGCTAGCTATGACACCGACGGTGAAAAGGTCCTCGCAGGAAAATGGTCAACTAAATGTAAGCTGGCAGTTTAATTATCATATATAACGGACTGTTTGACTACAGAAATATTTGCCTTATTAGTAACGTTGACATGACAAACCTTCATAGACTCGCAAATGTTAGATTTGTGCCTTTGTCTCGTGCGCTTTGTTTTGACTGACTGCGCATGCGTAAGTAAAGTAAGCAGAGTGCACCGAGAAGCTCACAACAAAACGGAAACGAGAGAAAAGTAACCGGTTTCTTGCAGAACGGCTTCAAGGAACACATTGCGGAGTCTCGGAGTGGGTCGGAGACCCAGGACGAGCCTCTGCTCCGGGAGAACCCCAGGAGGTTCGTCATCTTCCCCATCCAGCATCCAGACATCTGGAAGATGTACAAGCAGGCGCAGGCCTCCTTCTGGACAGTGGAGGAGGTGGGTGGGTTTTACAATTTCATGAAGGCTAAGTGTGCAAAAAATGCATCTACGTCCCCAAATCCACTGGCAAATTATTATGAGAGACACCGAGCTCAATTTGTGGCACTGGCATGTCGTACTGACACTTCCTGTAACATGCCACAGTTTTTGTGGCACGTGCCACAGTTTTTGTGACATGTGCCACAGTTTTTGTGGCACGTGCCACAGTTTTTGTGACATGTGCCACAGTTTTTGTGACATGTGCCACAGTTTTTGTGACATGTGCCACAGTTTTTGTGACATGTGCCACAGTTTTTGTGACATGTGCCACAGTTTTTGTGACATGTGCCACAGTTTTTGTGACATGTGCCACAGTTTTTGTGACATGTGCCACAGTTTTTGTGACATGTGCCACAGTTTTTGTGACATGTGCCACAGTTTTTGTGACATGTGCCACAGTTTTTGTGACATGTGCCACAAGATGGCAGTGTTTTCAGCATGTCAATGCCTATTTTAACTGACATGTCAGTGTTTTCAGCATGTCAACGCCTGGCACTGGCATGTCGTACTGACACTTCCTGTGACATGCCACAGTTTTTGTGACATGTGCCACAAGATGGCAGTGTTTTCAGCATGTCAATGCCTATTTTAACTGACATGTCAGTGTTTTCAGCATGTCAATGCCTGGCACTGGCATGTCGTACTGACACTTCCTGTGACATGCCACAGTTTTTGTGACATGTGCCACAAGATGGCAGTGTTTTCAGCATGTCAATGCCTATTTGCGCCTAATTACTCATCAAATTACTCATTTATACTGCCTCTTACTAAAATACTGATTCAAAATTGTAACTCTATTGCTTTTTAAATCGTAGAAAACATTTATTTAAGGGACATTTACTTGTTGTCAATGCCTATTTTAACTGACATGTCAGTGTTTTCAGCATGTCAACGCCTGGCACTGGCATGTTGTACTGACACATCCTGTGACATGTGCCACAGTTTTTGTGACATGTGCCACAGTTTTTGTGACATGTGCCACAGTTTTTGTGACATGTGCCACAAGATGGCAGTGTTTTCAGCATGTCAATGCCTATTTGCGCCTAATTACTCATCAAATTACTCATTTATACTGCCTCTTACTAAAATATTGATTCAAAATTGTGACTCTATTGCTTTTTAAATCGTAGAAAACTTTTTATTATGGGATTGCATGTGCTTTGGAAACAATGCCACAAATAGTGTTTCCTATTTATTTAACATGCTATTTATTTAACACGAGGACCCTCATCAATATGCATACCGTGTGAACCGATCAACAGAGGACGCCATCTCCTCTTTGGTCCACACTGCTCTCACCCACCTGGATCAGAAGGACTCATACGTGCGTCTGCTCTTTGTGGACTTCACATCTGCCTTCAACACCATGATCCCCCAAACTCTGATAGACAAACTATCCACACTTGGACTAAGCCCCTCTATTTGTAACTGGGTACTAGACTTCTTAACAAACAGACCACAGTCCGTGAAGATCCACAACTTCTCCTCCTCCACCATAACCCTCAGCACTGGCTCTCCCCAAGGATGTGTGCTGAGCCCTCTTCTGTTCACTCTGCTCACATATGATTGTACAGCCACACATCCAGGCTGTCATATTGTTAAGTTTGCAGATGATACAGCGGTGGTGGGATGCATCACAAACAATGATGAGTCCAGCTACAGACAGGAGGTGGAACATCTGGAGAGCTGGTGCAAAGAGAATAATCTTCACATGAATGTGAAGAAGACAAAGGAGATGATTGTGGACTTCAGAAGGAACAAACACACCCACACCCCACTGAACATAAGTGGATCTGCGGTGGAAGTGGTCTCCAGCTACAAGTACTTGGGTGTACACTTGAATGATAACCTCAGCTGGAGCAACAACACCACCAGCCTGATCAAGAAAGGTCATCAGAGACTCTACTTCCTCAGACGGCTGAGACGAGCTGGTCTGAGAAGCTCAGTCCTCACCTCCTTCTACAGGTGTGCAGTGGAGAGCATCCTGTGCTCCAGCATCAATGTGTGGCATGGAGGCTGCACAGTTGCAGAAAGAAAAGCTCTACAGAGAGTGGTGAAGGCTGCACAGAAGTCTGTTGGAGTCAGTCTCCCCACCATCACAGACATTTACACCTCCAGATGCAGGAAAAGAGCCACCTGCATCATGAAAGACCTCACTCACCCAGCACACTCACTCTTTGCCCCACTCCCCTCAGGACGGAGGTTGAGGAGCATCAAATGTAGAACCACTAGACTGAGGAACAGCTTCTACCCTGAGGCTGTTAGACTCATGAATAAATAATAAGAATAAACACTGCAAAATATCACATCATGCTGATGCTGATCTGTTTTCTTGTTGCTGTGTTCATCTGTGACCATCTGCTCATACAGACTCATGTTCGTGCTGCTGTTTATAATGATGTTTTTCTACTACATTAGGGCTTAGTGTATTACTAGTTGATGTTTCTCTTAGTTAATTCTAGATGTTATTACTGTTTTTCTCTAGCATTTGTTGTTGGATGTAACTGGGACCCTGTGTACATAATCTCGTTTTCATCACATGTACCACATGCGGTGCAAATGACAATAAAGACTCTCTGACTCTCTCTGACTCTCTATAGTCATACTACTGTTTACATTTACTGTTGACGTTTATTACTACTGTTTACATTTATTACTACTGTTTACATCTAGACTTTTTATATCTACACTACTGCTGATATACAGTATATATTCTTTTTACTAGCCTTATTGCATAATGCCACTTTGTTTCTATACCAATATCAACTACCTCATACATATACTGTGTACATTAACCCCATATGCTGCTTTGTCACTCTTTACAAATGTCAAATGCCAGAACCTTCATTTATTTTATAGATATACTTTTTATACTTTATACTTCGGGACAGTATTACACTCTATTTCATTTTTGGTGTTGGTGAAACTTTTTATACTTTTATACTACTATGGAAAACTACTATGAAAAAACTCAGGACAGTATTACACTCTATTTCATTTTATGATTATGTTTATTAAATGTTGGTGTTTTGGTGTTGGTGAAACTTTTTATACTTTTTTACTACTATGAAAAACTACTATGCAAAAAACTCAGGACAGTACTAAACTTTTATTATTTCATTTTATGCTTGTTTATTAATTGTTTAGTGTTTAAATGGTTACTGTTGCACCGAGGGACTGAGAGAGAAATGCAATTTCAATCCTGTGTATGTCCTGTACATATTGCAGTTCTGACAATAAAGTTGACTTTGACTTGAAATGTCCCTTAAATAAACGTTTTGTATGATTTAAAAAGCAATACAGTCACAATTTTGAATTCATATTTTAGTAAGAGGCAGTATAAATGAGTAATTTGATGAGTAATTGGGCGAAAATAGGCATTGACACGCTGAAAACACTGCCATGTCAGTTAAAATAGGCATTGACATGCTGAAAACACTGACATGTCAGTTAAAATAGGCATTGACATGCTGAAAACACTGCCATCTTGTGGCACATGTCACAAAAACTGTGGCATGTCACAGGAAGTGTCAGTACGACATGCCAGTGCCACAAATTGAGCTCGGCCTTGCTGCTCAACTGTTTACATATTCGTAAAGTGTAGCCAATTCCATCCTATTTTTATTTAATAATTAATTACCATCTTAGCTAACTCCCCATTAACAATAGGTATGTCGGGTTACTGAACCAACAATCTTAAAACTGTCATCTGAACAATCCTAGCTTCACCCTACACTGAAACTGTGAGGTTTTTCTGTTTTCTTCATGGACCTGACACAGAGCCCTGACAACGACTTCACAGCTGTCTCCTGATTTTTGCATGAAACTGAGATGAGCAGAATGTTTGTAGAATGATCACAAAATATGAGCCGTTTTGTTTAAGTGTGGAAAATCTGTTTCTATAACGTGAGTTTACAAAAAAAGATCGTGCTAACTAATAGCCTAGCGTTAGCCGCTAACAGGCAGCAACATCACAACGCGATCAAACTAAAGTAACTTACCCTCGTAGTTGTGCAGGAAACTTGAGATATACAATTTAAATCCCTTGTTGCGTTTGCTTGTCGGAGCAGGGGACCAGGCATCCACGATACGATGAACATTGCTGATACTTATCTTGGGCAGCTCTTGTAAACATTCAGACAGCACCATTTCCACAGAGAACGGGGCTTAGACCGGAAGCTGGAATAGTAACTTCCTGTCAGTGCGCAAGTGATTCAAGGCGCTTGTGCACAGAGCCTATTGGTTACAGCAAGGAGTCAAACAGATTCTTAAAGCCATTTAGAGAGATCAAGGTCGAGAGCTTCAGATATTTTTGTAGGATATTCCAGGAAGCAGGAGCGGAGTAGGAGAAGGCCCTTTTTCCAAGTTCAGTCCTCACTGAGGGAACACTGCAGGTAATCATGTCCTGAGAGCGCACGCTGTAGCTGCACTCACACAGAGACATGTAGGAGGAGATGTATGAAGGCAGCAGACCAAGAAGTGATTTAAAAATGAAAATGTACCAGTGGTACAATAGAATAGGACACACAGGCCTCAATAAACTGCTGAAATAATTAGAAAGTATGCAACAGGACTATGTGACAAGTGAACCAGCAATCTCCCTGAAACGGTTCAACATGTCTTTATGGAATGTCCAGGGTATGAAACAGAAAGAATGCATTTCCAAAAATAAATGAATATTAAATTTACAATTAGGGATGTTTTTAGTAGTGATATCAGTAAAGTTAAGATCAAATTATTATTTTCTTGAAAAATACAAACTTAATAGAGAGAATTTAGTAGAGTTATTAAAGAGGAACTAAATGCAAATTCAACTTTTTTTTAGCTTATAAACTCCCTAGAATGTGTTTAAAAGGTTTCATAGCACTATGTCTGTGTTAATTTTCATGTAATTGTTTGTACTGTATTTGTTTAAATCGGCAATATTTGGTCTAAAAACGTGTTTACTGTGTGGTGGACCACTAGGGGGCTCTACTCACACCCAGTGGACCCAATGTGTTAAGGATGCTTTTATTGTGAAAGGTCCAGAGGACCGGATGTTATGTTGGTATATAAGGCGGTGTTGGGTGGTTTTCCCGCCAGTTGAAAGTAGGAGTGAATAAAGTGAAGACCTGCATCCCGTCTCCTGTGTCGTCTCTTCACCACCTCCTACAATTGGTGACCCTCGTGAGCTGAATATGTCGACGCATGAAGCTACAGCCAGCTCCCTTCAGCTGTCCCCTGTGGTGGAACCCCCACAGGCGGCCTCGCTCGCTTTTGCGGTGTCCGCCAGGATGCCGGACTTCTGGCTGAACGCCGCTCCGGCGTGGTTTGCTCACGTCGAATCGCAGTTCGTCCTTCGCGGGATTTCTTCAGACGACACCAAATACCACCATGTGGTCGCGGCGCTGGACCCACGGTCAGCCCAGCGGGTAATGAGCCTGCTCGAGGACCCTCCTGCACAAGGAAAATACGCCGCACTCAAGGAGCTCCTTCTGCAGCGTTATACGCTTTCAGACGCGGAGCGCGCGGAGAAACTGTTTTCCTTCCCCGGTTTGGGCGATGGCACAGCTCTGGAGCTAGTGGAGGCATGTTAGCCTTGCGGGGCTCAGGCGACTGCGAGTTCCTTTTCCGCCACCTTCTCCTCCGCAAGTTTCCAGCACCAGTGCGTAATGTCCTGGCCAACTCCCCGCTTCTGCAGCAGAAGAATTACCGCGCGCTGGCCGGAGAAGCTGACCGCATTCTTCTAACGACAAGGACCTTCGAAGTCCAGATGGCGGCCCACGGATCTCCAGCAGCGCCCGAGTTTCAAGCAACGCCCTCAGCGCCGGACGAGCCATCGGTGGTAGCAGGGGTCGCTAGCCGCGGGCGGACAGGAGCCACCTTTTGTTTCTACCACAAGCGTTTTGGCGCCAAAGCACGACGGTGCGTCCCGCCGTGCAGCTACAAGCCTCAGGGAAACGACAACGCCAACGCACGCTAGCAGCCGCGGCCGTTGGCGACAAGGAAAGGCTGCTTTTCATCGAAGACTCGAGGTCGGGGAGGCGGTTCCTGGTGGACTCTGGTTCGCAGAAGAGCCTTGTTCCCCCGTCTGGCTCCGACACGTTGGCTGAAGGCTGCGGGCCGCAGCTAACCGCGGCTAACGGCTCACCCATCAAGACGTTTGGTGAAAGGTTGGTGACTGTTCGTTTCCATGAACGAGACTTCCAGTGGAACTTTGTGGTAGCTGCTAGCTCAGTCCCTATTTTAGGGGCTGATTTTCTTTGTGCTCACGGGCTCCTGGTTGATATGGCTAACAGGCGTTTAATAGACGCTGTGTCGTTCTCGTCACTGCCTTGTGAGACGCGAGGAGCTGGGCCTTTAATGCACGCTAACTTTTTAGCTTCGGGTAATGTGTTTCAGCGTTTATTGTCTGAGTTTCCCTCGCTGACTGTTCCTAACTTTGCCAACACAAACACAAAGCATGGGGTTGAACATTATATTCCCACAACAGGCCCCCCGGTGTTCGCACGTGCACGCCGCCTCGATGCTACTAAGCTAGCAATAGCACAGGAAGAGTTTGCTAACATGGAGCATTTAGGCATCGTGCAGCGCTCAAACAGCCCGTGGGCCTCCCCCCTGCACATGGTGCCCAAAGCAGACGGCAAATGGCGACCATGTGGGGATTTCCGCCGCCTTAATAACATCACGGAGAACGATCGTTACCCCATCCCCCACATCCAGGATTTTTCAGTGCACCTGGCTGGGACCTCCATTTTTTCTAAAGTAGATTTAGTACGCGGGTACCACCAGGTTCCTGTGCATGTGGAGGATGTCCCTAAGACCGCTGTGATCACGCCTTTCGGCCTGTTTGAGTTTTTGCGCATGCCTTTTGGTCTTAAAGGTGCAGCACAAACATTTCAGCGGTTGATGGATTCAGTCCTAAGGGGTCTGTCATTCGTATTTGTGTATCTGGACGACATCCTGGTGGCTAGCAGCTCAGCTGACCAGCACATGTCCCACCTCCGTGAGGTTTTTCAGCGCCTAGCAGCACATGGCCTGATTGTAAATACAGCAAAATGCCAGTTTGGGCTGCCAGTCATTGATTTTTTGGGCCACCGCATTTCTGCCAGTGGTGCTGTCCCGTTACCAAACAAAGTGCAGGCGGTGTCAGATTTTCCACAACCCCAGTCTGTTAAAGCGCTACAAGAATTTTTGGGAATGGTTAATTTCTATAACCGGTTCCTCCCCAGGGCAGCACAACTGCTGCGCCCGCTCTATGGAGCGCTGAAAAAGAAAAAGCCCAACGACAGTGTTGACTGGACACCAGAACGCCTACAGGCATTTGGTGATGCTAAAGCTGCACTGGCCACTGCTGCCCTTCTGGCCCACCCATCCCCGGCGGCACAAATAGCTTTGACAACAGACGCATCTGATGTTGCGGTGGGGGCTGTGTTAGAACAGCAGGTGTCAGGAGTTTGGCAGCCGCTTGCATTTTACAGCCGTACGCTGCGGGACAATGAGCTTAAATACAGTGTTTTTGACAGGGAGTTGCTGGCGCTTTACCTAGCTACACGCCATTTCAGGTTTTTCCTGGAAGGCCGCCAGTTCACTGCATACGTTGACCACAAACCCTTGGTGTTTGCTATGTCGAAAATTTCTGACCCCTGGTCTGCCCGCCAGCAACGCCACCTCGCAGCGGTGTCTGAATTTACTACAGACATTCAGCATGTGGCTGGAAAGTCCAACGTGGTGGCCGACTGTCTCTCCCGGGTGCTGATCTCCCCCGTGTACGTGGGCATCGATTTTTCTGCCATGGCTGCGGACCAACGTAGCGACGCAGAAATACTCGAGCTCCAGTCCGGGCCCACGGGCCTCGAGTTGGAGGAACGGCAGGTGGATGACGGAGGTCCTCTCCTGCTCTGTGACGTTTCTACTGGCAGGCCCCGCCCCCTGGTTCCAGTTTCATGGCAACGCCGCGTTTTTGACTCCTTGCATTCCCTTTCTCACCCAGGTGTTAGAGCATCGGTGAAACTGGTCAGCTCAAAGTTTGTTTGGCCCGGTCTGCGTAAAGCGGTTAAGGAGTGGGCAGCAGCGTGTGTCCCATGTCAGCGTGCTAAGGTTGACAGGCACACCAAAGCACCTTTGGAACCTTTCCCTATCCCTAGTCGGCGGTTTGACCATGTGCACGTGGACCTGGTGGGCCCTCTGCCTCCATCACAAGGTTTTACTCATCTGCTGACTATGATAGATCGGACCACCAGGTGGCCTGAGGTGGTTCCTCTGACATCCACAACGGCTGCAGTGGTGGCCCGGGCATTTTTGTCTACCTGGGTTGCACGTTTTGGCCCCCCTTCAGACATTACATCAGACAGGGGCCCGCAGTTTGTTTCTGAGCTTTGGTCTACCATGGCCAAGGGCCTGGGGACGAACGTTCACAGGACCACAGCTTACAACCCTCAAGCTAATGGTTTGTGTGAACGGTTTCACAGGTCATTGAAAGCTGCACTGCGCGCTGCATTGACCGGTGACAACTGGATTGACCGTCTTCCCTGGGTTTTGTTGGGTTTACGTACCGCATCCAAAGAGGACCTGAACTCTTCCCCGGCTGAACTGGTTTTCGGTCAGCCTGTGCGCGTCCCCGGTGAGTTTTTACCTGAGGTACCCTCACCACAGTTCGCTCCGCCGTTGCAACATTTTTCGTCTCAGGAGGACTCCGTTCGTGTCCCTGGCCCGGTACACCATTGTTTACCTCAGTCATTTGTCCCTAAGAGTCTGGAGTCCTCTAAATTTGTTTTTGTCAAACACAATGCACACAGGACACCACTACAGCCTGTGTATGATGGACCGTTTCGGGTTCTTCAGCCAGGTCCAAAACATTTCCTTTTAGATTTAGGGGGTCGTACTGAGACTGTCTGTATTGATAGGCTTAAACCAGCTCATGTTATGTCAGATGATCAGGTTGTTACGGCCCAGGCTCCTCGCAGGGGCAGACCTCCATCCACGTTGCTAACGGATTGCTGCCCTCCTTCCAGAGACTCTCAACAACCATTGGAGCCCGAATCTTCTGCAGCCCCTCCTCGTCACCCCCCGCTTCATCGAACTGGTTCTGCGGGGCCCAGGTTCAGCCGTTCTGGGCGTTTAATCAAACCTAAAATGCGGGACTAGTGATGGACCTTACTGGGTGTTCTGGGGGGGCGTGTGTGGTGGACCACTAGGGGGCTCTACTCACACCCAGTGGACCCAATGTGTTAAGGATGCTTTTATTGTGAAAGGTCCAGAGGACCGGATGTTATGTTGGTATATAAGGCGGTGTTGGGTGGTTTTCCCGCCAGTTGAAAGTAGGAGTGAATAAAGTGAAGACCTGCATCCCGTCTCCTGTGTCGTCTCTTCACCACCTCCTACAACGGTAGCCCTATGGGTTGAACAGAGGTTACTGCACCTTAATTTTCGTATTGGTCATGGACTGCTCACTCTGATGTGTCTTGTACACTCTGACGTCACAAACTTGGTTCAAGCAGAGCCAATCCCCTGCGGAGATGAGACGGTCCTCACTGCAGTGCATACCTTATATGGAAGTGGTACATTTCACTCCTGAAAAGCTCTGCAACAAAGCATATTATAGTTTTCGGAATGGCACTAGTTATTTGTGTATTTTAACTTATTTATTTTAAAAAGATTTTTCACTTCATCGAAACCGTCTGGTTACATTTGTTTTAATAGTGTGCGATAGAGGAGAAATGCATCAATGCCTGGTTGGGTACAATATGGGTTGGGATCCGGGAGACCCGGGTTCAATTCCCGGTCAAGGAGAACTTTGTAGTATTATTTTCATTTTTTTTTAAAAGCCTTTTGTTTTGGATAGGTCAGGTGGAATAGATACATACATCTACATGTTTATTCTTTGTTGTTGCTTGGTTTACGTTGTTGGCTAGAGTTTTAGTTTGTTTTAGGTTGTTTGCTGGAGGAGGCGTGAAGGCAGCAAAACCCCACGGTCCTGGCCACACCTACTCGCTCTAACCCCCACCTCCTCCCCTCTTTTAGGTGGTGCCTCTACAGTCTATCGGAACGCCCATTTTGTTGAAGATTTTGAATCTGGACTTGGAGCGGAGTTAAAGCTCCATAGGGCATTTAGTGCCTCTTTAAATTAATTTTACAGAATTATTTTTTTCCTGTTTATCTCCTGTCCCCACTCCAGCTCAGTAGGTGGCGGTAATGCACATTACAGTTGGTCTGCCAATCGCCATAAAACAAAACAAGAAGAAGGGGGGGGCTCGTTACAGATCTATGGCTCATTAGTTCCCATCCGTACTGATGCCACAAAGCTGTGAGTGCTTGTTAGACACTATTCAACACTAGAATGACTATAGCGCATTAATAGACTTGTTATTTTGGTTATGACGGGTGTACAATAATTTCCCTCAAAATACGATAATTTTATGTCTCTAGTACGATAATCCTACATTTCTCACCTGGCAACACTGATCATTAGTTGGATGCAGTATTTTTATTTTTGTACATTTTTCATTTGTTACTTTTCCTATTAAACTTTTTTCTCAAGTGGTGTCCTTGAACATTAAATTTCCTAAACATATTTTACAATGTTAAGTGTGTATAGTGTTTGTTTAAATCCATACTGGAAGTTAAGAAAAAAAATCCATTTACATTTGACCTTTAATGAATCCTAAGAAAAGATGACCAGAATCTGCTCAACTGTTGTTACGTTACAAATTTTTTTATTCTAGGATTAAGTCAGATAAAAAGTCAAAAATTCAGAAAGGACAGTTTTCAGTTATCAACCGTCCAACTGTGGCCCCTGAGATATTCAGCTGAAAGACCTGATGAACCTTTTATTTGAACCTGCAGAGATTTGAACAGCTGATCTGAAGCAAACATGCAGGTGTTCAACTGAACTGACCACTCATGCTGTTTGATGGTCTCCTTCATCATCCATCCATCCATCATCTTCTGCTTCCGGGTCGTGGGGGCAGCAGCTTTACCAGGGAGGCACAGACATAAACAGCCACCTCTTCAGCTCTTCTAGGAGGACCCCACGGCATTCACAGACCAACTGACTAATTAATAAGTAATACTTTAATGTTTTTAAATTTAATGAAAGACAAACCTTTAACATTTAAGGACAAAATTTAACCAAATTGTTTTCAAGTCTGTAGTTTATTGTAAAAGCCGTTTCAAAGATCCCAGTGTGACGTTTTGCAATTTTAACATGAACCTTGTGCATACGGTATCTAAATAATAAAAGTGAAGATTTTTTTAATACATCTTTATTATAAAAATCTATACTAAAATGGAAAATACATGGGTTTAAAGCAGGCAGTGAAGGCAATAAGGTAGGATTATTAATCAGGGTTAAAAGTTACAGCTCATGAGGTACTCCATTAGAGCATGACATCTCATCCACAACATCCTGTGGAAAAGCCTTTAGGGTGTTCTTCTTCTAGTGGTGGTTAGTAAATAGCATAAGGGAGCACTACCGCCACCAGGTGGTAAGAAGTGTTGGATTCTGGACCCCACCTACAGAACAGGTACAGAAGTGTAAATGGAAACACAACCACACACGAGCTGACCCGAGCTGAACTGAACCGCACCGTAAAGCTAGATTCATACTTGACGCGTCGCGCAGCGCGCGAGGGTGCGCGCTCCAAAAGTGACGCAATTTCACAGTCCCCGCCCCTGCGCGTTGGCCCCGCGCAGGGGATTAGCGCGTGCCGTGCACCTCTGAATTTTTGAAACTCCGCAAGCCCTGCGCGCGCGCGGTGGGCGCTACGATTTGATTGACAGGTCCTCACCGACAGCCTTCACCCTCTTCACGCCGGAGCCTGCAGCTGTTTGCGCCGCTGTGGTCGTGGAGACGGAGTCGCGACGCATGGAGGAATGTTTTGTGACACAAAATGTATTAAATTCTCCTTCATTCCTGATCTGGAGTCGGACTTTTCTTTTGTTTTTTCGCCAAAAGTCACGTGATCGCTTTCTCCTCCGCTGACTCCATGCATTAAAACCGCAAATAAAGACAACAGTTCAGCACGCGAGCAGAAAGCTATTTGTTTTTGTTGTGTGACGTCAAACAGTTCTTCTTCTACGGTAGATTTCTTCTTCTACACCTTTCTTGCAACATATGCACAGGTTTTAGAGGGTACTGCCTCCTGCTGGTCCGTAAAAGAACAGCACTTTGCCATGCGCCGCCGTGGGACAACTATAAACACAGAGGCGACACTGTAAACGCATTTCGCCGCACGGCACAGTGCACGCGCAGCGCGCGCGCGCGCTCCAGCATGCGGACCAAAGCGCGAGTCTAACTCAGCCTTAACAGTGGAAAAGGGGCATACCTGTAGGTGTCTTTCAGAAAAGAGAGTTGATTAGCAGAGAGATTTAATTATCATAGTCAGAATACATAGTTCCCATGTGACGTCACATCTGTGTAACTTCCGGGTGGACCCTCATTCCGAGAGGCAGCACAGCTGACAGCGCGGTCTAATGGATGTTCATTTTTCACGTTTTTTTTGTTGTTGTTAATTTCTAATTAATTGCAATGGTTACTTCGTGTTGGGTCAGTGGGTGTTCCAGTCGGGTAGACGTTTGGGCAACGCGCAGGTTTCACTTAATCAAAAAAAAAGTAAACGTGAAGGATTTATCTCATCGGAGAAGCTCACAGCAGCTCCATCGCTCTCTCGGATCTGCTCAGAAGACGTCGTGCTTTTGGCCGGTAAACAAAATATTCTACATAAATCATTTTGTGAAACAATGTTAGAGTACAACTGTCTGTGTGTTAGAGCTGTTTTTTTTTTTTCATTATTTAGCAACACCGTCTTGCATGCTGTGGTTAGCTTAGCATCTCGCTAACGCGACAACGGCCTCCTCACGGTCTCGCCGGGACCGGCGGGGAGACCGTCCCAGTGGGAGAAGGAGGACGGGAGCCAAGTCGTGCGGGCGACGCGTCGGTCCCATGGGACGTGCCCCCGCGGCCGCGACGGATCCACGCCGTCCGACCTGAGCTCGACGGACCCTCCGCTCCAGATGCTAACAACATGCTAACTTCCAACACGGTAACACTCAAAGTGCTGGTTCTGGTCCGTGTTCAGCCTGGACTGTTTGTTGGCTGTGTGTTATTTTAGTTAAACCTTTTTTTAGCTGGTTAGATCTGATTGAGACAGTTTACACATCTTTTTTGGATTTAAAGCTGTGAAGCTCTGTGCTGTGAAGCCGGTGTGCGCTCCTCGTAGTAATTAAATAATTAATGATATCAGAGTAACTACTTTGTGACTAGTTGTCCGATTCGTCTGCCATGATTTCTTTCTCAAACTCATTTAACTCCGACCACTGCCATTTTGCTCTTGTTCCTTGGTGAAGCTGTGGTAGCTCGTGTTTTTGTCCGTATAATTTGCTCTGCTTGTTCGCCTGCTTGTTCGCCATCTTGCTCGCCTTTTCCGCCTTTAAGGGCGAGATACACTCGAGCGTCCTCACGATACGCCAATACGCAGCGTACGTACGCCCCGTACGCAGCGTAGCCCCGCGTAGCCCCTCAGGGCAAGTACGCGCAAAAGTATTTTTTTACTACGCATACGCGATTCGCATACGCGATGCGCGGTGTCTGACCTAAACTTCCCCGGCGCCGGACTGTTTTGTATGTTACACAAATGAAATAAATTCCTCTTTTTTATCGCTGATCGGGCCTTTTCTTTTGTTTTTTTGCCTAAAGTCAAGTAACCGCTTCTTCCTCCGTTCACTCGATGAATGAAATGAATGAATTCAGGTCCTACCTGGGTGCGCGATGTTTTATATATTCCCTGGTGGGCTGTGGTGGGCTGTGGGCTGCAGGAAAAGCACTCCGTGCTCAGCTGCTCATATTACAACAAGGAGAACGCGAGCGTTTGGAGCGAAAAACTAGCGGAAGTGACGATCGGAAGTGACGGTACGGAGGAAATGACGTTAGAATTTGGAGCGAAAACACGAGAATCTACGCGAGAACGAAAGCCGAGTGTAGCAGCGGCTCCGTATACGCGCGTATACGCGCGTATACGGAGTCTGCTTCAGTGTATCTCGGGCTTTAGATGTGGTGCGGAAACCGGTATTGCGCAATACTGGGGCGTGTGTGGGAACTATGTATAGAACCAGGGGTGGTCAGGATGTAGACTCATCCTGACTTGGGAGATTAACACACACAAAAAAAGTGGGTAGGAGACACAGTGTCTCTGAGGACGTTCTGTGTCTTTGAGGGACACTTTTGTCTCTGATAAGGCCTTGCTTGGATAGACGCTACATAATTCATTAAAAAAAAAAAACTATAAGGTTAGTTTAATTAAAACTAGGGATGCACTGATCCACTTAAAAAAAAACTTTTGATCATATCACAATACAGTACCTAAATCTGGATGTCGACCGATACCAATACTATTCCGATAAAATCATCATTATTGATTTTATATGAGGCTGTAATCATCTCCTCTCTACAGGCAAGTACAATTTGTACAAACATTAGCATGCATGTCCAAAAACGCAACTTGAGGTAAAGTTTAAAGGAGAAATGAAAAGTGTTTTTTAAGCTAATAGTAGTCTAATGAAAAGCATAAAATAAGCTTGTTGAGAAATTTTCACAAGTCAAAAATGTCATCCTAACTCAAATTTAGACTTTGCAAAGTGAAAAAATTCTCATCTGGTGTTTTTGACCCCCCTCCCCCTGCCTGCTCTCCGTCCCCTGAATATGACGTAGGCAGTGCAACGAGTCGTCCCTCATACAGTAATATTAGTGTGTGTATCTAGTTGTGGACAAAAAGGTTTCAGTGTGTAGCAATTAGGGATGCAGCAAAAAAAATCTATTTTTTAAAGAATCAAGATTCTTAGTCCTGGCGATTCAGAATCTATTCTAAAAGCCCCAAAATCGATTTTAAAACTTTAAAAAAAAATTATATTGTATTTTTACCGCTCCTGTGCATTCGGCCGCTGTAGAATTTTGGCCGTGTAGGGCCACCGTAGTTAGTTAGCCAGGCAGCTCCCAATGGAGCCTGCTAGCAAGGAGGGAGACAGCATGTTTCAACTTGCTCCTTCATCTTTAAAAATCATTTTAGATCCTACTATGTTCTGGGGAAGACAGAGCTTAACAAGACATTGGTAACTGTTTCAGGACATTTTCAACACCCCCACTTCCACGTTAGCATACGGCGCTAGCATGCTAACGTTAGCATACGGCGCTAGCATGCTAACGTTAGCATGCGGCGGCTAACGCACGGCTATTCGTATTTCCAGGATAGAAATGCCCATTAATGCACTAAATCACCAAACTGTTTTTGACAAACTAAAGTGATATCCTTCAGATTCAAAAAAGTCTTCTGCTTCCATTTTAAATGACAGACAAGAGGACAGTAATGATGGGTTTATAGCTTCAGTGTTATTGTAAGATAGCAAAGGAGGTCTTAATTGTGTCATAAAAGTGCGTCCAGAAAATTACTACAGAAATCACTGTACTTCGGCATGTAGCAGGAAAAATGTAAAAAACTATTTCTTTAAGCTACTGACTTGAAAAAAGCATACTAAGTATGTTTATGTGTGTTGTTTACTATATGAAATTCTTGTTATATCGATTTTTTCAGATTTGATTACATTTCTCCTTTAATGTTGGATAAGTTTCAAAGTTAGAATTAAATCCTGCTAACACAAAGCATGTTTTATTCCTAGCTTTAAAGTCAGTGTAAGTGTCACTGAAATGATTTATGTATTAAAAGAAGAATTAATATTTGTTGTTCAGTAGTTAGAATATTTTGGTTTTTGTTTGTTTAGTTTATGCTTTGAAAGTGTGATATTTGTGTAGGATGCATTTGTTCTGTTGTGAGGGTTGTTCAGTTAGTGCCGTTGTCACAAGATCTGTGTGAACGAAGGGGAGGGGCTAGATTTTCTGTGCTCCACACACACAAGCAGTTGCCTAGAGACACGACAGACGCGCAGCAGCCTTGGTGGTTCACTGACAGAAGAATGTATAGGACTGAAGAATGTATATGACTGAAGGTATTTATAACTGTTGTAAATATTGTACATCTGTCAGTCATGATGTTCTAATATTTTATATGTTTATTTAGAATGTACTGTATAGGACAGTACAGGATACGCTGGAGGGACTATGTTTCTCGGCTGGCCTGGGAACGCCTTGGGATTCCCCCAGAGGAGCTGCTCCAAGTGGCTGGGGAGAGGGAAGTCTGGGCCTCCCTACTTAGGCTGCTACCCCCGCGACCCGACCCCGGATAAGCGGAAGAAAATGGATGGATGGATGGATGGATGTATAGGACAAGAAAAGTTTGCCTAAGACTTCTTTAACGACGAGCGGCCACGAGGTATTTTTTGTTAAAGCATGTTTTACTGTTTCACAGTTTTTACTGTTTTACATTTTATTTTGTACTGTCTGTCTTATTTCTGTAGTTTTCACTGCATTAATTAAAGCGCCCGTAAACACAAAAAGGCCGTGTCCGTGTGTCGTCAGTTGGAAAACCGTTGTGCAACCATCTTCTGCTAATAAAGAAAGAATCCTTGCTGGCGTGTCGTCAGTTGGAAGCCGTTACAGTGAAAACTCAACCGCTACAGTGCCCGGCAAGAAGGAAAAGACGTCTACAGCTGAGTGATGATACCGCAGTGGTGCAAATACAAGGGGGCGCCACTGTCTAAGCTCAATGCTCACAAGCAACCAAGTCCAGTGAAAGTAATTGATTAAAGTGGAAATTAACAAAGGACAGTGTTGAAATAGAATAAGTGGCTAAGTTAAAAATTAAGTTCAGAGCCACAATAGGTCTCTATAACAACTTTGTCAAAGAATAATTAATTTCTACTGAACTTCAAAGTAATGTATTGTTGTATAAGAAAATAATTTGTGTTTTGCTTAAAATCTAACTGAACTTCAAAGTAATGCATTGTTGTTTAAGAAAATAATTTGTGTTTTGCTTAAAATCTAACTAAGTGTGAAATTTACAAGGTTCCTGAAATTGAAGCACATCTGTACTAAGAGTGAAGCTCCTTACAGTTGAAGTATAAAGTAACAGTAATCACAAAGTAATAGTTAAGTTGTAAGTTACAAGTTTGAAGGAGTATTGTAATTTAAACATAGCAAATTGAGTGAAATCTATCCCAAACTCACAAGATGACTGACAAGGATCATAAAGAGCTACATGCTGTATCACATACTGAAGTAGAAGAAAACATTAATGTGAAAATCCCAGACACACAGACTGTTCGTAGAAGTGAAAGGCTGAAGAATATTAACAGAAGGAGGCAAAGAGCTTCAAGAGGAGAAACTCAGGAGCCTTCAAAACAGATATGTAGTCACCTTTGGAAAATGGAAATGTGAAGAAAAACTGATCAAAGCAACACTAAGTAGGAAAGCTTCTGACAGTGAATTAAAGGAGCTGATTAAAGACTTAAATGCCAACTGCACAAACGTTCAAACAGTGTTGTTTTTGACAGCCATTTTGATTTTAGTTTTAGTCATAGTCTTTTAAACTAAAATACTTCTTAGTTTTAGTCTGTTTTAGTCATTTCTATATTTAATGGTTTTAGTTAAGTTTTAATCGACAAAAACTTAAAAAATTTAAGTCTAGTTTTAGTCTTTTAAAAAAAAACATATTAGTCTTTACAAATTAATTTGAGTACGATAATTTGTTTTGCACTCCCAGGCCAGAACAGAAGAAGGAGAAATCTTTTTTTTTTTACTAGAAACTGTCAAATTACAGTTTGAGGAATTTTAATCCCATTTTGTGTGCCCCCCCCCCATGTAAATGCTATTCTGTGAGTGTGAACAATGTTGATACAGTACAACATTTGTTGTATCAACATCTCCCTCTCACAGTCTCCATTGAATAGACCTTTTACCAGTTGACGTCATCACGCAAAGCTTGCCTGAAACGAGCGTTCTGATTGGACGGCAAAAAGCCGCGCCAATTTGAAACCGGATCTCGGGGGTTAGTAGGAAGGAGCCGGGTAGCTTTAATGATGGCGAGTAGTAATTTAGAAGCTTGTCTTCTTAAAATAGTGAACAACCGCTGGTCAAAATGCCTGAACATTGTGCCGCGGACACGAGAGGAGGAAACCGCACGCCCATACACATTGTCTTAGACAGGGTTGCTTTTTTGGCTACAGATGAACCGTGCGCGCGGGGCTGCCTGAACCTTCACCCAGGCAGGAGCCACTAAGTCCCGGCTACACCTGATCCAGTGCGCCCTGGAGGTCCAGAACCGGCTGGACCCAGCCAGGAGCCACTAAGTCCTGGCTACAGATGAACCGTGCGCGCGGGGCTGCCTGAACCTTCACCCAGCCAGGAGCCACTAAGTCCCGGCTACACCTGATCCAGTGCGCCCTGGAGGTCCAGAACCGGCTGGACCCAGCCAGGAGCCACTAAGTCCTGGCTACAGATGAACCGTGCGCGCGGGGCTGCCTGAACCTTCACCCAGCCAGGAGCCACTAAGTCCTGGCTACAGATGAACCGTGCGCGCGGGGCTGCCTGAACCTTCACCCAGCCAGGAGCCACTAAGTCCCGGCTACACCTGATCCAGTGCGCCCTGGAGGTCCAGAACCGGCTGGACCCAGCCAGGAGCCACTAAGTCCTGGCTACAGATGAACCGTGCGCGCGGGGCTGCCTGAACCTTCACCCAGCCAGGAGCCACTAAGTCCCGGCTCAAAAAATCATGCATTTACTGGTAGCTTAATGATTTTAGAAGATTCGGTTAACGGTTGGCTTATCAAACGTTTTGACATTCCACTCACCTGCTCTTCAGTGGGGCCGAAGGAAGAATCTCCTTGCATGTCGCAGGTCGAAACAGGCAGAAACCCCAACACACGCAGCGGACCGAAGAACAACGCGGTCTCGTCGAACCAGCTAGCTGCTGCTAGCTTAGCAGCTGTCCAGTAGCATTCCGCTGCGGGAGATCGTTCTCCGCCCTGTCTGTTTCCCATATCCAAGATGTAATGTAGGAACGTAATCCACGGAGCTTGGATCATTAATGTCCATGCCAGATAAAAAACGCAAACGAAGGCAGTACAGTACAACTCCCCGCGCTTACCCCAGACTTCCGGTAAATTCTGGAAAAATACGAGTGCGCATGCGCGATGACGTCAACTGGTAAAAGGTCTATTGAGAAAGCTCATCGGATGAAGAGCGAAATGTCTTCTGTTACAAATAAAGTCCAGTTGATCTTGTATTGAACGCCTTTTTTGATTTATCATGTCCTGGACGACTGAGAATCTTCACCAGCATAATGTTGATACAAGAAAAAAAACCTTGGGGCCCGACCCGACTCTTCTTTGTTTGTGTTCACATACAAACATCCCTCCCCCAAGAGATGCTAATTTACTCTGAAATCCTGTAAGTAATGTCTCTTCTCTTCTGGAAGGAATGGGCTTGAAGTAAACTGAGAGCAGAATCTTAAGATTAACTGTGTGAATGCCATTTGTTCAAGAATTAGCTAAAAACAGCTGAATATTATAATATATATTATCTAAAATAGCAGAAAGAAGCTTATGTCTTAGTAATTAGAAGAGAGAGTACACACAATGGGCTTCACCACATCCCCCCCACAGTAAACATGTGGCTCACGCAGATATCTGTCATCCTTCCTTTAGAAAAGCTGACCCATGATCTTAATCACAAATCAGATGCATTCCTGACACGTGTCTGGGCATACACAAGCTCTCTGAGCAAACTGACGACCACTGAGCAACACCAGGACGTGCTTGCCTGTTATAAATCTGGGATCATAGAAAGTTACATGGCTTATTAAAAGAATCAGATTACAGCAGCAACTTCCATGAGTTTGCTTTTAATATAAGTGATTTGCCCCACTTAAAATGAAAAAACAAAAAAAAAACATAAAGAATCATTTCACAATGAATTGATCTTTATTCTTTATATTGCAGCTCTTAGCTGAATGCACGCAGCTCAAAAACCTGTTTACTTTATTATCTAATTTGAATTACAGTTTTAACCCTTTAACTTTATTTATTCATGTTCCTCAGAGGGAAAATCAACCTTCTTAATTAAACAGTCTTAAATTAAACAGTTTTAAATTAAACTGTCAGCCTCAAATAAATATATCTGAGGGTGGACGTTGTTTATGTGTGTGTGTGTGTGTGTCTGTGTGTCTGTGTGTGAGAGGAGGGGTGGGGGCGCAGCTTCTCGCTGTAACACGCACGTTTCATTCATTCAGATAAAAGACATGGTGTGGACTATTGATCATAACTCTGAGTTTACTTGACCTAACAACGAGATTTAAAATCTGTAGTTTTGACACTAATTTAAATTGAGTCGCTGAGATGCAAAGTCTTTACTGCTGAAATCATTTCCACATACCTGCGCTATGATTCGCTCCAAAAGGAGGACACATCGTCAGTCAGAGGAGGTGCCAGACACTTGAGTTGGAGGAGAAATTGAGGCAGTGCGCCACTTGTTTCTAAAGTAAAACTATACAGTATTTTGTCCCAGTTTGACGAACTCTGTCTTCCACATGATTGACTGTGAAGCCGCACATAAGCTTGCTTGCTGTTTTGGACCCGCCTTTCCTGTTAATGACTGGTCAAAACAACGCGAGCTTCAATGTGATTGGATGTAATCGCTGTCCATTAATCATTATAAGTTGAAGCGTATCTGCGAGCTGACGAGTTAAATTTGGATGCGCGCACAGATTTTATTGTGCGCTGAGAGTGTCTGGGCAGTGCACCGAGCCCCTTCGTGCAACGTGCAGCTTCTGCCATGGTCCAGGTTGAAAAGGAAGTCACAGTGAGTGAGCGCGCGGCACAGCAGCACCGCGGTGGTGGTGGGCGTGACCAAACAGCTGACTTTCCGACACAGAATATAATTATAGGCAGAAATATAAATTATTGACGGACCACAGACTAACATTTTCGTTCAGTCTCGTCTCGTCAACGAAAACTCACACAAATTGCGTCATGTTTTAATCATTAAAGAGCAAAGTTTATTTAGTTACAGTCTCATTATTGTCATGAAAAAAGGGGGCGTTGACGAAAAATTTTCGTTAACGTTACGTCAACAAAAACAACACTGCGTTCAAACCATCTACGAACAAATACGACAAATACAACCTCCTGATGCAGACACAAGGCGTAAAGTTAATGCATGTACTTCACTTTCTACATACATTGTCAAAAGAGCTGAAAAACAGCTACAGGGAGACTTCGTAGAAAGCGAAGATCCGTGGCCAGATGTAGGGTCATGCTTAGGATCTGAAAGCACTACGTCAAGGTCAAGATCACAAAGGTCTAAAGGTAGTTCATTCCAATCATGCTCACAACTAAGCAAGAGACTGGAAGCAGAGGCAGAGGCAGCTGCATCCAAAGAAGTGTTAGCAGTAATGGAGGAGCAAAAACGGGAAGCAGCTGAACTACAAAGGTTAGAATGTCAGAAGCTCGAAAGACAGCAAGTAATTGAGCAGCAGAATCTCGAAGAACAGCAACTAATGGAAGAACAGCGCAGAAGGATTGCACGCTTGGAAGAAGTTAAAAAACTGAATGCAGCAAAGGTTCGAGCAAAGGTTTATGATGAAGGTGAAAGTATTTCTGAAGGTCGGAGTTTACTACGCAGTATTAAAACAGAAAGTGAAATTCAAGCAATTCCTACCGTAATACACGTTCGCTTTCAGGCTCCAAGTTTGACCCAAGCCCACAATGCTACGAGCCCTAGATCTATACCACACATTCCTGTGATCGTAAACCAATCTCAACCAAATCCTAAAGACCAATCTGAGGCCACCACAAACCAAACACTCCAAGCATCAAGCCCACCATTCATCCCTCCAGTCACACAAGCCTCCTCCGTTGCAATTCAGCAACAGCTAAATTACGAGCTAGTTAGCATACTAGCAGAAGCAATAAATGCTAATCGCCTTCCAACTCCAGAACCTGCATTGTTCACTGGCGACCCTTTAAAGTTTAAAGACTGGCAGTTGTCATTTGAAATCCTGATCGAAAGAAAAAACATTCCCAAGAACGAGAAACTTTATTATCTCAGAAAGTACCTTGGTGGACCGGCAAAGAGAGCAATTGAAGGCCTTCTCCTAGTGGGCACAGACGAAGCATACGATTCAGCTTGGAAGGTGCTAGAAAAGCGTTTTGGAAGTCCATTCACCATAGGAAAATGTTTCAGAGACAAACTTAATAATTGGCCTAAAATAAACTCCAAGGATGGAAGTGAGTTGAGAGAGTTTGCTGACTTCCTTAAGACTTGTGAAGCTGCAATGTCACATATAACAGCATTAGAAGTTCTCAATGACTGTATGGAAATTCAGAAACTTTTGCTAAAACTTCCAGAGTGGCTGACTACAAGATGGAGCCGGACAGCTATGGAAATAACAAAAAGGGCTGGCGATGAAAGGTACCCATCCTTTCACGTTTGTTGAGTTTATATCCACTGAAGCTGACATAGCTTGTGATCCCATTGCCTCAGTACAAGCTCTAAAAGATTTGGAAATAAGTGAACGCAAACACTCAAGAAGCCAAGTCATTCAAGCAAGAACATTAACAACAGACTCAAGCCACACATATACTATAACCTGTCTTTTCTGTAAAGACAACGGTCACACACTCAATGAATGTTTAAAATTCACAGAAAACCCTGTTCAAGACCGTATCACGTTTGTACAAGCAGAAAGGCTGTGTTTTGGATGTTTAAAGAGAGGACATCGTTCGAAGGAGTGCGATACCAGGAGCACGTGCGAAAAATGTCAAAGAAAACATCCTACATGTTTACACGACGACAAGTTTGTTGAACGTAAAAGGGTATTATCTGCAATGAGCGATAACACTCAAAACGAAGAAGCCAACACTAAAGAAGAAGCTGAACCAGCGATCTCTAATAGAGTAACCCGATCGACTTCAGGCACATTAACATCCTCTATAGTACCTGTCTGGGTTTCATCAAAAATTCAACCAAACAAAGAAGTTTTAGTATATGCCCTCCTTGACTCACAGAGTGATACATCCTTCATCTTGGATGAAGTAGCTCAAGGTCTTGACATGGATAAAGGTAAAGTCAATCTGCGACTGTCGACTATGTCCGCAAAGTCAACAGTAATACTATGTGACAAGCTGGTTGACCTCCTCCAGTCTATACAAGAGAGTTTATCCCTGTCAACAGATCACATATTCCAATGTCTCAAACCGCCCTAAAGTGGCCTCACCTTGAAAAGCTGGCAGATAAGTTACCTCCTTTTCTAGAATGCAAAGTTGGTCTACTTATCGGCTATAACTGTCAACAAGCCCTCCTACCACGCAAAGTTCTCGCAGGCAAAGAGAACCAACCTTACGCACAGTTAACCGATCTCGGTTGGAGCATAGTTGGTGGCTTGCCTCAAGTTCAAGATCATAAAGACATCATCAGCACAAGTCACAGAATCATTGTTCATGAAGAAACCCCTGTGCCACAATTAGCAGTTGAACCCAAACAATATGTGCCTTTTGTATGCAACACACAATAATAATAAATAATAAACTTTATTTGTATAGCATCTTCCTACAATGTCTTGCATTGACCAAGGTGCTTAACAGGACAGAAAATATAAAAACCGGTACAATAAATCAGTGAAAATAGAATAAAAGCAACAGCAATAAAAAGGAGGCAATGGAAATAAAAATGCTACATACTAAAATACCAAAGTAATAAAAGTTACACACTGAAAGCTTTTTTGAACAAGTGGGTCTTCAGTCTGGTTTTGAACAGAGTCAGATCAGAGGTGGCACACAGCTCAAGGGGGAGGCTGTTCCAGGCTTTTGGGCCGGTAACAGAAAAGGACCGGTCTCCCCATTGTTTGTACCTTGAGTGAGGCACCTTCAGCAGGTGTTGACTGGCAGAGCGTAAAGCTCTGCTAGGCTGATGGACTTTCAAAAGTAAAGGAAGTTAGCCCAATTGATGTGATAAAGACTTTAGAACCTGATTTTTGTAAGCACGCATCAGACAACCACCCAGTCTCACAGGAAGACATGTTCAAGTCAAAGGTTACCAAAGGCGTAAAACGAAAGAAAAATGGGCACTACAAACTCCCATTACCACCTAAAACAGAAAATCCAGCTGATCAGACCTCAAGAGGTCTAACCGTTGTTCAGCTAAAGTAATCAAACTGGTTGAAAGGCCCCGACTTCCTTTGGAAACAAGATCTTCCAGTCAAAGAGGAAATGGTAGAAGTCAAAAGAACAGATCCCGAACTCCGTAAAGGTCATACACACGCAGTGCAGTCGAAAGAAGTGAATCCAGTTATAGAGCGTTTAAAGTTCTCTGACTGGTCGAGAGCTGTAAAGGCTATTGCTAGACTCAAGTGATTTATCAAAGAGTTTAAAGGTGTTCAACAAAGAACAAACAAATCAACAGATCTTGAAGAGAGAAGAGACACAGAAGTGTTCATTTTCAAGCTAGTGCAAGGAGAAGCTTTCGTTGAGGAAATACAAAAGGTCAAATCTCAGAAAGAAAGCTCTCTACCCAAGCATAACAGACTAAAGCAGCTAAACGCTTTCTTAGATAAGTCTAATGTTCTCAGGGTGGGAGGAAGATTATCCCAATCAGCTTTACATCATCATGTCAAACACCCGGCAATTCTTCCCAAGGAAGCCCATGTGTCAGCCCTCCTTATCAAGCACTACCATGAATGTGTACATCACCAAGGAAGAGGCAAGACTATGAATGAACTGCGTGCAAATGGCATATGGATTTTAGGATGTAGAACTATGGTCTCTTCGCACATCTACCACTGTAACGAATGTAGAGGATATAGAAAGGCCACAAACCTCCAAAGGCGACAGAAATGGCAGAATGTTTCATGGAACATGCAAGCGAACGACATTGTGACCCTACAAGAGGATAATACCTCAAGATGTAAATGGAAACTAACTTTAGCAGCAGAGACTCTAGAAAGTCTAGACAGCAAGGCTTGAAGAGTGAAACTAAAGACTAGTGAAACTACATTTGACAAAGGAAAACCACCGACAAGTTTAATACACTTACAAAGACCTATTCACAAGGTAGTGACCTTATTTGAGACTGACACGCACAGTAAATAGACTAAGATTGACACTCTTTTTAAAAAATCACATTGAGAACCAATTGGTGATTTTGGTGGGAGTGTAAGTGTCACTGAAATGATTTATGTATTAAAAGAATTAATATTTGTTGTTCAGTAGTTAGAATATTTTGTTTTTTGTTTGTTTAGTTTATGCTTTGAAAGTGTGATATTTGTGTAGGATGCATTTGTTCTGTTGTGAGGGTTGTTCAGTTAGTGCCGTTGTCACAAGATCTGTGTGAACGAAGGGGAGGGGCTAGATTTTCTGTGCTCCACACACACACACAGTTGCCTGGAGACACGACAGACGCGCAGCAGCCTTGGTGGTTCACTGACAGAAGAATGTATAGGACTGAAGAATGTATATGACTGAAGGTATTTATAACTGTTGTAAATATTGTACATCTGTCAGTCATGATGTTCTAATATTTTATATGTTTATTTAGAATGTACTGTATAGGACAAGAAAAGTTTGCCTAGGACTTCTTTAACGACGAGCGGCCACAAGGTATTTTTTGTTAAAGCATGTTTTATTGTTTCACAGTTTTTACTGTTTTACATTTTATTTTGTACTGTCTGTCTTATTTCTGTAGTTGTCACGGCATTAATTAAAGCGCCCGTAAACACAAAAAGGCCGTGTCCGTGTTTCGTCAGTTGGAAAACCGTTGTGCAACCATCTTCTGCTAATAAAGAATCCTTGCCGGCGTGTCGTCAGTTGGAAGCCATTACAGTCAGTCAGTCAGTCATAGAGTTTTACTGTCATACACACCACATGTGGTACATGGGGTGGAATGAGATTATGT